>JBBPCZ010069346.1:0-12071 GCA_037974445.1 Brycinus macrolepidotus | reverse complement strand
TGGACCTTGCTTTGTGCACTGGGGCACAGTCATGCTGGAATAGAAAAGGTTCTTCCCCAAACTGTGTCCGCAAAGTTAGTAGCATGGCGTTGTCCACAATGTCTTGGTATGCTGAAGCATTAAGACTGTCCTTTACCAGAAGTAAGGGACCAACTAAATTCAATAATTAAGAGGTGTGTCCCAATACTTTTGTCCATATAGTGTAGTGTGGTGGTGATGTGCAGAGCGCTGCTCCCTCACACTGATCCAATCTAGCATCAACCATTAGAAAATGCCAGGTAAGTCAGAACACTGGATAAATACTGATAGCAGTACTGTCGGTCCTAGAGCTTATCCACATTTCAGTACTGACCAGTCAGGTACACTCATCCATAGTGAACAGTTGAAGAAAGCAGCAGCTGTTTAAAAAAAATGACTTTTCTAAAAACCACTCCACCACAACGAGAACTAATTAAAGGGACCCCTGGGCGGGAAAATGAACAGGCCTGAATAGCAGAGCTATTTATAAAACTAGAACTGCTGATCTGGGATCAGTGTTTGACTACCCTGCCCTCTTTAATGTGGTTACAGAGGCTGATCGTGGATCAGCATTGTAAGAAGTTTCTTTCTCACACACCCACCCACACTAAGAGCTGGGAGGTCGAGTAGAGGCTGTGTCACAAATCGAGCCCCCCTTCCCTACCTAGGGACCCTACACTACAAACGTGAATGACTTTTGTACTCGTAGACCACTAGCACACTCGAACACTCAGCCCTTGAACTTGTAAACACACCAAAAGGACTCCCAACAAGGGTTACCAAAGACCTAAATTTGGACGTCTTACACTGTAAATAAACGTGCATTAGCAGCTAAAACTAGGAGTGGCTATTCAAAACTTCTAAACAAACTATGCTAACTATGCTATGCTAACAGAATTTGCACATTTTAGCGTTTCAAAATCAAAAAGCGTGTCGTAAATAAATGTTTTGTAATAAATAAAACTATATGTGTATAAACTGAGGTGACTGGGGATTCAGAAACTGAGTTTTAAATGAAAAACGTCGGATAGTTTGACATTTAGCACTTAGGGAAATAAGCTAACCGTCACCCTGGAAGCGTAGCTAAAGCCCTAGTTAGCACAGGACGCCAGATTGGGACACAGCCTTTACGATTTTTACAGGTTTTGGCACATTTTGAGAGTTACAAACAAGATGGACACAACTGAGTGTGTTTCAAAGATAGCTGGCTCCTTAGACACCTAGCTGCAGTAGCAGCCTGACGCCTGCAGTCACGGTTCTCCTGGGGTTCTTCATGTTTCTGGAGGGTCTCCTCACCTCTTGGCGTCGGCCCTCTCAGCGAAGAGCATCAGCATGCTGAAGCAGTTCCAGAAGCCAAAGCGGGTAAGGATGAAGGCTCCGACCTGAGAAAGCAGCCGTAGAACCTCTCTCCTGCTGGGCCTCGCCATCTCTACTGAGGCCGGAAACTCAGCCTGGTTCTCCAGGAGAAGAGCCCAGGAGCAGGGAGCTCACAGGAGGAGAACTGCTGCTGTGTTTTGATCAGACACTAGAGGGCGCACCGGGTTGGAGCTACACCATATGGACAAAAGTATTGGGACACACCTGTTTTTCAGGGTTTGGGCTAGGCCCCTTACTTCCAGTGAAGCTCAACCTTAATGCTTCAGCATAACAAGACATTTTGGACAACTCCATGCATCGAACTTTGTAGACACAGTATGGGGAAGAACCTTTTCTATTCCAGCATGACTGTGCCCCAGTGCACAAAGCAAGGTCCAAAGCAATGTAATTTTTTTTCTTTGATGAAAGTAAAAAGAATTTTCTATGAAATCATCTCTCTTTATTCTGACATTTAACAAATACAAAAAAAACAGTGATCCTAAATGACCTAAATCAGAAAAAGTTTACTCTGATTTAATGTCCAACAGTGAGGAAAAAGTTTTTGTGTCTTTTTCTGAAGTGTATATAAACTTCTGATTTCAACTGTAGCTCTGTTCACTCCCATTCAGTGAGGACTGTCTCTCTGTGGCACCCTCTAGTGTTTGCAGTCATATGTTTGGGATGATGGGATACAGGAATAGAGTGAGCAGACTTGTCATGCCTCTTTTTCTCCTTTTTCCTCTTCTTCTTTGTGGTGAGGCAGTGTGTGGGTGAAATCAAACTGAAAGGTGTGCTACCACCTCCCTACTGAAGTGGAGTGTGTAAAAATGTCTTCCTTATATCCTAGTTATTATCCCTGTATGGAGCAAAACGTTTACTGTGCTGCTGCTCAACCACCTTGCTAAAACCTCCAATCCAGTACGGAGCGCTGGAGCCATTCATAAACGTTTTGGGTGATATTTTAATCGTTAATAGTTAATATTTCATTTATTTTGATTAGGAAAATGCTTAATAAACAATGCAACAAACTGATTTTGGTACATAAACCCATATGAATGTCATAAGTGGATTCTGAAACATACAAAAACAAGGAAAAAGGATACTGGCCTTTTAAAGTGTCCTAGTAATCACCCTCCAAATTATTGGCTCACAGTGGTCTTGGCCTCCACTCTCTCATGCTGTGGTGTTTACTAGGTTGAGCCGCAACTTTGTTTCGATGTGGTTTTGGGTAAATCCTCTTTTTCACTGTGGTTATTTTGATCATTTTCAAGGCTGAGCAGAAGGTCCGGTTGTTGACGCTCCTGCACTGTGTGTTTGATGAGGATGTGATTCAGGCACACTGACCCTTACTGATGAAAGGCCTACCCGTAATCCTCTCTGCTGTTCAGTGCTGCTGTCCATTATCTCAATTACATGTGATTTAGAGTTTGACATGGGCTTGAAAGTGTTCAGTCTTCATAACCTCTATCAACCTCATTTGTGCGAGATTAAACCAGTTTGCCCCATTTACTGGCGATCACTGACATTTCTGAACACATAAAGACAGCAACACCTTATTGAAGGTGACATACCCTTTAAGAATCACAACACTGAAAGGGAATTCCACCAATTTTCAAAATTTTCCTCATTATTCAGTGGTTAACATGTAAACCGAGTGGTTCAGAGTGGGTTTGTTGGTTCTAGAAAGTCAGAAAGGTTCCTGATAATGGTTAATGGAACCAGATGTTTTCCACTGAAAGCTCCCTCACACAAAGTTGTTCAACGAAATGGTTATGAATGTGCTGCCTGATGCCTGTGACATTGTTTTAACAGACTTTGGAGAAGATTTTGGCCTAAAACTGAACCCATTTTTGGTGGCGCGGTACATGCAGGGAGTCATGAGGCAAAATAGTCCCCGAAGAGAACTGGTTTAGTTCAGATTTGTCACTATTTACCATCATCAGCATTCCATATTAGCACTCAGAAGGTGTGTGCACGTTCACTGGTGGGTTTCGAGAGTAAATAAAATGGTTATATTTGTTTTGGTGATGTGACATCTTGTTCCATTCACTACTACTGTAAAGACATTTGAGTTTTTACAATGAACCTTTTCACACCAAACCCACTCTGAATGAGGTATCCTTCAATCACGGGGAATATTTTAACCCCTTATACTTCAAGGCTCTGTATTAGGTGTCCATTAGTCCTTCAGTTTAAACAACTATATTAGTGTGGTAGTAACCGAAGAGTTTTGAGTGGTTACTGAATACGATAACTGAATGAATTTGAAGATTTTCAAGCCACCCTAAACATGCCTTCTAGATGTTTCCATCTGTTTCAGGGTGTTTAAATTAGGTGGGCGATCCCATCATAAAGGGCCTCCGTCACTAATCCTGCACAAACAAGACTAACCCAGATCCCAAGAAACCGGCTTATAGGTGAGCCCCGAGCCACAACCAGCTTACCCATGGCTCAGCCAGCCCCTCGGACACACAACTCAGTGGTCCAGGATCATGTCCTACAGTACAGGATAAAGCTGTCAAGATGCATTCCAAGAAGATTCTAGAAACATAAGGTTGTTGCAACTTTAAAGTGGCCCATATAATTTAAAGAGTTCATTTAAAGAGTTTACTGTAGTATGTAAATGCTGTTAAAGTTGTTAAAGTCACTCCCCAGTCCACATATGGAATCTATGCTTCAAAATCTGAATGCATTTGAATGCATTGTCTTCTGTGATGTCACAAAAACTGACGGCAGTTTAGCCCTGCCCATTCACTGCTTTTTCACTTATAAGCAGCGTTTCAGCCTGCTTTTTAAATGAGGCACAATACAGGACAGCCAATCAGAACACAGCTCATTTACATATATCAGTCACACAAACAGCCTGACTCATTCTAAGAGAAGTTGGAAAATGAATTATGACTATATGGAAGCCCATATAAATGGCATAAGAGGAATCTCAGGGAGGGAAAAAAAATATGCATATGGGGCTACATAGCTGCAGACCGGTCAGAGTGCCCATGCTGACCCCTGTCCATTGCTGAAAGTGCCTACAATGGGCACAGGAGCATCAGAACTGGACCATGGAGCAACGGAGGAAGATGGTCCAATGAATCATGTTTTCCTTTAGATCATGTGGGTGGCCAGGTGTGTATGCATCGCTTGGGACCCCTTGCCATGGGTAAGAGATGGCACCAGGATGCACTCTGGGAAGAATTTGAGGCCGTGAAGGCATTGTGATGCTCTGGGCAATGATCTGCTGGGAAACCTTGGGCCATGCATTTATGTAGATGTTACTTTGTCGTGTACCACCAACCCAAACATTGTTGTAGGTCATGTACACAAGTTCATGGCAACAGTGTTCTCTAAAGGCAGTGGCCTCTTTCAGCATGATAATGTGGCCTGACACTATGAGAACATTGTTCAGGAATGGTTTGAGGAACATAACAACGAGTTCAAGGTGTTGACTTGGTCTCCAATTCCATTTCTACTTTCCATTTCCAATTCTGTTACAACTAAGTGTTTTCAGATTTCTTTTCCATAGCTCTGTTCATCATTCCAGACACATCTGACACTTCATGTAAAGAGCGCATTTGGCTGACGCTTTTATCCAGAGTGACTTACAATCATTAGTTATAAGGACAGCAACTGAGGGTTAAGTGTCTTGCTCAAGGACAAAATGGTAGGAAGTGGGGGTTCAAACCTGTGACTCTGTGGTCATCAGGTTCACAGGCAAGTGTTTTACCCACTAGGCCACAACCACCTGTGTTACAGCTTCCTGCTGACTATCTGAAACCCGTGATGTTGATCTAATCAAGCAGATTAGATGCGTTTTATACATGTATCTACAACCAGATTGAGCTGGAAGAGGAGACACCTGGCCAGTTTTGATCAGAACACTTGAAGGTATGCCACATTAATGCTGTTCTTTCAGTCTTAGAAGGATTCCGGGACTTGCTAGCAGATATTAGAGAGGAAATGCCCAGTTTCACTTCTCTGGGATGCTCTTGCTGTACTTATGAAAACCAAAATCAGTTTGACCTTCACTGTTAGCTTTTTCTTCTCTGTCTTTCCTCTCCCACTGCCCAAATGGACTTTAGAGGTCGTCCCCCTTGGAGCCATCCTACTTCCTCTTATTCTGCTAATGAGATCAAGTGGGATTGATGACATCAGAGGCCAATCCCCACCAGGATCAGCCCAAAAAGCTGGACGTGAGATGAAGAGGAGAAAAACGAGGGAGAGGAGCTCAGTCTGCTTAGGAGAAGGAAGGAGGAACTGCTGATGATCTCCTAGGGGACATCAGAACATTTCTCTGCTGGGTGTCCCACCAATCAGCAGGTAAGAGATGCAGGGAGAGATGGATGGATGTATGGATGTATGAATGGACAGATGGATGGTTGGATGGATGGATGGATGGATAAAAGAATGGATGGATGGATGAATGGATAGATGCATAGATGGATGGATGGATGGGTGGATGGGTGGATGGATGGATAGTGATAAGGACGGATAGATGGTTTTGCTGAGAATCTGTGACGCTGGGCACATTTAGGCCTTTGGACAGAAAGGTCAGTGTGTGAATTGTAAAAAAGTAAATTGTGTATTTGAATCCCTCTGTTATTATCATGATAATATCATTTGTGGTGAAAAACTTCATAACTCTATTGAAGTAGACAATAATTCAAAAATTTTTACTGGTGGTCTCAAACTTCCCCACTGTACACGTAATTTCTGCTTATACGCACATTCAGTAGTTTAGAATACTGTCCGAAGATACAAATGGTACATTCACACACATTAAATATTGATCTTACGCTGCTTGGTTTCTGAGCTTATAGTCATTTCTGTTGACAGCCAAGATGGCTCGGGACATGTCGGATAAGGATATCATGAAGATGGAGCTGGACCAGTTGAAGATAGAGGCCAGCACATCCAGGACTGCAGTGAGTATCTCACTCTCCATCTTCTAAAAATATTAATTTCCAAAATGAAATTAATATCCAAAATGAAGTTCTAATAAAATTAGAAGGGCATGGGTCAATATCTGATAAGCTCTCATGAGCACGTACACTCAGCTTCCTGAAATGCTTTCTTTCAGGTTTCTACAACTGCTGCTGAGCTTATTTCCTTCGTTGAGGCCCAGTCTGCAGAAGATCCACTGATAAAGGGAGTTCCTGAGGACAAGAACCCGTTCAAGGAGAAGGGAGGCTGCATTATTACATAGCAGTGGCCCTCCACTGGCCACACTCTTAAAAAGAAGAGTTCCTAGGGGGATCTTGAGTGGGTTCGGGGGTTCTGTAGGCAATCAAACCCTTTTCAGAGGGTTCAAGAAGAGCAGCACTATGTCTTTCACAAAACCTTCAATGAAACCTCAACTGCCACCAAAACTGGTTCCCACAGAAAGACCCTCAAATGGTTCTTCATGGAGCTTTATCTTTTAAGAGCCATTCAAAGCTATGTTGTTTTAAAGCACAGCCAAGTTAAGTAAATGTGTACGGACAGCATGGACAATCAGTTTAGAGTGTACTTTGGACGTATGATAATGTACTTGTACTGGCTGTTAAAGATTGTGTGATAGTACTGTTAGTGGAAGGAGAGGGACGCTCATGTCTTTTATTGTCCATTGTAATATTTCTATACATATATCTATTTTTCTAGTATCTTTGTAAAATAAATACATTTAGTTATCAGTCCAAAAAAGCCTCACTTCTTTCTTGGTAGCAGTAGTGATTACTGGTTAATGGATTTCACCTGCTTATTGCTTTTTTGCCAGTAACAGACCAAACCTTGCAGGAAAAGAACTTTTATCTTTAACTGACACCTTTAGCTTCCTACCATGACCTGCTGTGAGATTAGCATCATGTTTCTAGCAGTCTGCCTCAGGTTTTTGGCAGGAGTTTTCAGATATAGTCATGTTTTTTTTAGTCTACATTGCTAATGTTAAGTCTACACAACTGACTTTTTATCAAATACTAAAGTTATGACGCAAAATAAAGGTTGTTTTACCTCATGGCTTACTTCATCACTGTTTTCTAGCTAATGCTAAGCCTCTAAAATGTCATTGTGCATTTTATTTAAAATATGGACAGCATAATTGTTCTTATTTGTATTTTCCTACATTGCTAATGTTAAGCTTAAACAAAGGACTAATTTGATCTATTCATGAAACTGCAATGCAAAATAAAGGTTCTCCACAGTTGTTGGCTGCTAAATTACTGATAACTCTCAAAGCTCTTTGCATGTAAACTGTTGTCATCATGTGTTTTTTATTTTGTTCATTTTCTAAAAATGTACTTTAATGCAATAATAACTTTTTTACCCATTTTAACCAGAAAACTCTGAGGGGGCCATAACTAAACACACAACCTCCCAATGTAAATCTGATCTTTATCTACATGTTGACACTTAAAGTCTGATGTGTTCCGTTGGCTGGGATGGTAATGAGGTTTACACGTCAGGCTAGCTCTGATGCACTTCTTTTTTTTAACCTGTGTGTCAGCCCCTTAATCTCATTCCACAAACCTCATCTCAGGATGAGGCTCTGAGCTTTTCATCCTGTTAGTTCATTTTCACCCTCCTTCGCTCTTCACCTCTTCCCTTTGTGTACTACTGTATAGCCATCAGTCCAGTGTTTTGGCTTCATAATATCACTGGCAACGCATGACTATTACAGCTAGTCCTTCAGTTCAGGCCATAAATGTCAAAACGTACTAACAACTGTCCAAAAACAAGAAGGAAAAAACCCACATGTACAATAATGTTAATTTCTGCTAGTGCTCCTATTTCAAATATTATTGATTTCTAATAGTATTGATTTCTAATAGTATGTTAGGGCTGAGCTGGTGAACATGAAGGTTTTTTGGCTGTTCAAGACTACGCACAGACATTTAACACTTGTAAAAGTCATTAACATAAATCTGAGCTCATCTGTAGCAGTGTACAGACTTTCTGCAGGCCTGAATCAAAGAAGATCCTCTGCAGGAGGACCAGCTCATCCACACGGGCTTCCATTAGTCTGCAAATTATTATTATTATTATGATTTGGGAGAACATGAAATGAGCATCTTTCTATGTATGCACAGACAACTGAGGCAGGTGTCTGAAAATGTCATCCAATGGAGGAAATGAACTGAGAACAAGGAGAAGAAGGGTGCAATTTAAGAAAGAACCACAAGAGGGAGACAGAGACTACAATAAGAGTGCACTCCCAAACGGAGAAATACACCAATGAGCAATGGAAAAAGCACAGGTCCAGGGTTCTGCTACCAAAGGTTCCAGCACTGTGCAGTGGGAAAACAATTCAGAAGATACAGCCGTCCACTGAACACTTTGGCCTTCCAAATAATGCTATGCTAAGTCCTGCTCTGTTCTGAGATCTGCTCTGTTCTTCTACAACATTTAGATGACTAAAGGTGGCTGACCATTCCTAGTAGGGGACACCGACCTCTCCACAAAAGTGCAACATGTCTGCCAGCATCTGTTATGTGGGAACGAACTCACTCTTAGATGCATTATATGAACAAAAGTATTGGGACGCCTGACCATTACACCAATAGGGACTTTAATGACGTTGCAAATACATAGACTTTAAAATGGAGTTGGTTCTCCCTTTTGCAGCTATAACAGCTTCCACTCGATTTTGTGTTTCTGTGGGAATTTGTGTCCATTCATTCTGTAAAGCATTTATGGATTCAAACCCACAACCTTCTGATGGCAGGGGTAACTCCCTAACCCATCAGCTGCCCCAAAAGTCATGTCAGAAGTGGGATTCGAACCCACGCCTCCATTCGGAGACCAGAAGCCTCACTTCAGAGGAAGGCGTGAACCTTGAGTCTGGCGCCTTAGACCGCTCGGCCATCCTGACACCTGCAGTTTGGTGTGGTCTTTCCCAGGGTAGTGTCCGACTATTGTAATTTACTTTACTGCCTTCCAAGAAGAGTAGAAGCTGTTATAGCTGCAAAGGGAGAACCAACTCCATATTAAAGTCTATGTATTTGAATGCAATGTCATTAAAGTCTCTGTTGGTGTAATGGTCAGGTGTCCCAATACTTTTGTTCATATAACGTATCTGAGAGTGAGTTCATCCCCACATTACAGATGTTGGCAGATATGTTGCAGTTTTGTGGAGAGGTCGGTGTCCACTACTAGGAATGGTCAGCCACCTTTAGTCATCTAAATGTTGTAGAAGAACAGAGCAGATCTCAGAACAGAGCAGGACTTAGCATAGCATTATATGAAAGGCCAAACTGTTCAGTGGACGGCTGTATCTTCTGAATTGTTTTCCCACCGCACAGTGCTGGAACCTTTGGTAGCAGAACCCTGGACCTGTGCTTCTTCCACTGCTCATTGGTCCAGTGCTGTCCAATGTGTCCAGTTGACATTACTCAAGATTGGTACCAATGGCTAATTATATTTGAGGGTCTTCACCTCTAGCACACCTTCTGAATTTTATGGGAATTTGGTGACCCTGAAATGCTGCAACCATGATTCTTGGGAAAATTATTACCCCTCTACCCACCCTTCTCAATATGTGTGGTCTACTGCGTGAAGGGCAGCCATATTCCGATATACCAAAGCCCTTATAATAAAGTCTGTCCAGTCAGTGGCCAGCTTGGTTATTTCCAGTCATACAAGACCAAGATGGCTTTACCAACAAATCCTTTGGCTCTTTTTTATTGAAGGGCGTGACTTTACCAAGCCACCAGTTTTCCCTTTCATTCATCAACCACATCATGTTTTCATAAACTCCATTCCATACATCCACCTATCCAGCTTGCAGCAGTTCAGCCCCATCCATGATGAAGTCATAAGGCCTGGACTGCTTTTATATTTATCAGTCTTAAAGGCACTGTAAACAGCCTGTTTATTTCTTAATTAATAATAATAAGAGGTTAGAAAATGGTCGTAGAAATAAATTATGGCTGTTTTTGGTTAATAAAAGCACACAAGTGAGAAATATATTTAAAAAAAAATTAAAAATTAAGCTCATGGGGTAAAATTAAAATGCAGGATATGAGGCCTTTAAATCCAAAGTAAAACTATTAAGTTCTTTGCAGATGTGTCCTGGGTTGCCAGATCTCACGGTTTTGGTGTGACACACTCTTCGGGTCTCAAGCTCTTGCGCTGCACAAAGAAATCTCACAGCCAGTCCAGCAGCATGGTCAGGACACATGTGATTGTTTTTGCTCTTTTTTTGGTTGGTCAGTAGTTTGAGAAGCCAGATAAACATTTCGCTCTCGTTCTTGGTGGCCTATTGGGTAGGATACTTGCCTTTGGACCAAGAGGTCAAGGGTTCAAATCCTACCTTCAGCATACCACCACTGGACCCCTGAGCAAGACCCTTAACCCCAAGTTGTTCCAGGGAGACTGTCCCTTGTAGTTAGGGAATGGAAGTTACTTTTAAGCGTCTGCTAAATGCCATAAATGTAAACGTTACTGTCCCCGACCACTAGCCTCCTGGGGCCTTGGTTTGATCTCTGTCCCCTTTAGACTCGGCATTATCTCAGTCTCAACAACTTAAGCTGCTCAGATAACGGATAGATGGATGGAGGGATGTTCCAGAGTGCTTAAACAACACTTGGGCTCTTGTAAAATATTCCTAGTCTTGATAACACGTGTGTAAAGTCTAACGGGTCTGGCACAGCTGAACTTTATCTTAATTGCATTACCTGATAACAGTAACTGGAAGATTACATTTTTTTTTTAAGATAATAAATTCAAAACAACCGAGTGCTTTTCTACTTTTACGGTACAATAAAGAAGAAACAAAGAGTCCAGCTTTGCAGGTCTCTGCAGATTACTTAGAGCAAGATAAACAAGGTTGGTTCCATCTGTGGGTGTAGTCTCCAGGCCTGCATGCGGTGAACCCAGCCAGTCACCTGGTTTTTCAGGGCTATAAGCAAGTTCAGTATTTAAAAAATGACCAACAATTCCCTACTTTGGACTATAAAAAAATGAATTTCTGCAAGTAACCAAAGAAACACTCCAGTGCTCTTCTACCTATGCTTCATTTTTTGGTCTAGTCTTACAAGGTCAGTGATCTCATAATGAGAATACACAACTGGGGACAACTTGAACTTTTAGTTCTGGATTCTAGTTCTGGAGGTGTACCCCTCTACCTCAGTCCCCGTACTTCCAGTGAAGGGCAATCTTAATGCTTCAGCATGCCAAGACATTTTACCAAGGTGATGCAGCAGCTATGTTCATTCATTGAGACTAGTGAGTAATCATTTTAAAAGGCTTACGTAGTTGACATGAGTGGTATATGTAGATGTCATTTTGAATATTGGCCTTCAGTGAAGGGCAACTCCCTAACCACTAAGCCACCAGCTGCCCCAAAAGCACTGTCAGAAGTGGGATTCAAATCCACACTTCTAGTCAGAGACCTGGACCCTCAGTTCAGAGGAAGGTCTGAATCTTGCGTCTGGCACCTTAGACCGTTCAGCCATCCAGACCATAGCAGTTGGGGGCAGCTCCCTAACCACTAAGTCATCAGCTGCCCCAAAAGTCATGTCAGAAGTGGGATTCGAACCCACGCCTCCATTTGGAGACCAGAAGCCTCACTTCAGAGGAAGGTGTGAACCTTGAGTCTGGCGCCGTAGACCGCTCGGCCATCCTGACACCTGCAGGTTGAAGTGGTCATTCCCAGGGTAGTGTCCGACTATTGTAATTTACTTTACTGCTGCTATGAACCACAAGTGCTTTAACATGCTATGTTG
>JBBPCZ010069316.1:0-12072 GCA_037974445.1 Brycinus macrolepidotus | reverse complement strand
TAAGTGGGGACAAAAGTAACTGCACTAAGCAGATCTAGTTCCTGTTCACCTGTATGGTTCATCACACTCATGTAAATGGCGTGCAGTCCCACAGCCCGCAAATAGCTCCTTGTCTAATGGTGTGTTGAGTAACTGAATCACACCTTCTGCTGTGGAGGAGCTGAGAAGGAGGTCTTGGCCGTAGTGAGAGCGTCTGTCAATGGAAACTTGAGCTGGCTGGAGCTCATCCCGAGTTCACTTGAAAGCAGTGGCTGTTATAACCACAATGAGAGCAGAGGGGGTCCGGTTTTGCCCTCAGCCAGGCAGACCGAAGCTACAGGGCTGCTACCCCTTAGTTCACTTTGTTGTCCAACACCCAAGTTTCCACTTGCTCTGTGTGTCCTTGCACCTACAGATCTGTGTGTGTGTGTGTGTGGTTAGAGTAAGTCTCACCCTACCAACTTGTCTGACCAGTGAGAGTTTGGTCTCTGGTATAGTGGAAAAACTGCGCTTCTTGTATAACACAGAGTGTAATATTTTATCTGGAGGGTGAATGGAGTGGGTGGGATGAATGAAACTTAACAGCATGAGCTTAAGTTCTTAATACTTAAATAAATTCTTCAATTCAAGTACTTAGATTACTTAAAATAATACGAAAACAGTGTTTTTGCAACAAAAGCTGTTTGAAACTTTTTAAAATGGCATTTTTTGAACCACATCAACCTCTTTTTTTAAATGTTATGATATAATGACTCGTGTTGAATATGACATGAACTAACAAAGTAAAAAAAGCCTTCAGTATTAAATTCAGGTTGGATTTAATACAAAAAGGGCAATTCAACAATGTTAACTCACAGAGGTGTCACAGGACCTGTAGAGAGTCATTAGCATTGATGCTTATTCAGTTGAACTTTACTCAATGGCTCTTTACTCAATACCCGTAAAAGCACATGTCCTGCACGGTGCCATCCTTCCTTCATGGTTACGTCTTTCTGGCACCATGTTTTGAGCCACGACTACAATAAAAGGCGGAGAAATTTTGTGGTAACAACACTAAATAGTGAGCTCATTACCCTTGCATTAGCATTGATGTAGAACATCATCAGCAACCATCTAAGCATTGGCCTTTTTATCTGTAGATCACCAGTTTGAAAGTAGATTTGGTCACTTTCTATGGATAGGACATCCCTTCCAATCACTTAGCATGATGCTTACCAGCACTGGCGCCTGTTGGCTGATGTAACCGAATTGTCGGTTAGCATTCTCCTCCAAGCGTGTCGAGGTGTAGCATCATGTGATAAAGAGACCAAGCGAATAGAACTGGACGAGATTAGATGGGTAGAAAAAAAATGTAGGTGTTTTCGGTGTCCCCCAACATATGATCGCTCTAAACTAGAACTGCATCACTGGAACTGGTATACTAAAAGAGATAATTAGTGACCCAAAGGATAAATAATGTGATTAATTTAACTTTCATTTTAATTTATTTTAATACAAGGAAGGTCATTTTAAATGGAGAAAAGTTTGTTATTTGTCATCAGGCAGAATTTATTCTAATAGTCATTCTAATTATATAGAAATAATTAATACAAATTAATTGGTATTTATTATTTGGCCACACTTGATTAGTCAAACCCTGTCCACCTGACCTTTTGTCACTCCCACACACACACAATTTTCATTTCCCAAAATGGTATGAGTATTTTTGGGTTCACTGAAGTAGATCATATGAATCACTAATGCACGAGGAATAAATCATTCTGCTGATCTTACTGTAATCTCATTTAGTAAAATAACACGAAGTGCCGGTGGTGCTACGGAAAGGCTGCTATCAGAAGAGGAAAATACACAGAGGGTGCTTAAACATGAGTGAGAAAACTTGCGAGACTCTTTGTGACTAATTTTGGCAATTCAGTAGTGCTGTGCTGTGGGCTCAGTCTAATCATGCTAAACACGCAGAACAGTTCTGAGTGGCCCTGAGACCGCTGGCCTAGATCACACATCAGTTAATTACTAATACTGGTAGCTGCAGCAATGAGAAGAGTCCAGTAAAACCAAAACCCTTTTGATCGTATCTCACAAATGTGAGAGATTGTGAGCCACTGTGAGACAATTTTACTTGATATCTCAGCCTGACTGTGTTAGATGACTGGAGGTGTGTGTACGTGTGTTGTTAGGTGACAGCTCGGCGGCTATGGAAGAATGTGTATGACGAGTTGGGGGGTAGTCCAGGAAGCACCAGTGCAGCCACCTGCACACGCAGGCACTACGAGAGGTAAGAAGCTCAGCATTGCTGCTACGAGCCTATCCTTGTCTCATACTGCCTAACAGAATCAGTAACAGGCTGTGTTCACAATATGGCCAAAAGTATACTGACACCTGACCATCACATCTGTATGAGTTTATCGGATGTCGCTTTCCAGAAACATGGGCATTAATATGGAGTTGCACCCCTCCCCCTTTTGGAGCTATAACAGCCTCCACTCTTACGAGAAAGCTTTTGGAGGGTGTTTGTGGGAATTTGTGTCCATTCAGTCAAAAGTGTATTTGTGAGCATCTGATTCGTCCCAAAGGTGTACAGTTGGGTTGGGGTTGAGGTCAAGGCTCTGTGCAGGCCATTGGAGTTTCTCCACACCAAACTCAAAAAACCATGCTTTTATTTATTCAAGATTCAAGATTCTTTATTTGTCACATACACAGAGAAACAAGTTCAACATGTAGTGAAATGCACCCCTGAAACGTCTGTGAGACTATGCAATATAGTTCAAATAAGTTAAAGAGAAAACTAGAACTAAGTAAAAATGTGTAATATATATATATATATATATATATAATAAATGTCTAAACAAACATTACAAGTGTAAACAAGGATAGACTATATACTGTGCAATGTGCTGGTTGCTGTTGATATATAGAAACATAAATAGCAGAAAGCAGGTTAGACAGCAGGTTAGATATGGACCTCGCTTTGAGGCACAGCCAGAGGCACTGTTGCTGCAAATACGGAAGCATATAATTGTACAAGATGTCTTTGCATGCTGTAGCATTAACATTATTCTTCACTGGAACTGACGGGTGGAGCCCAAACCCTGAAAAGCAGCCACAGCCCATTATCCCTCCTCCACCAAATTTTACTATTTGCACTTTGTTAGGTACTGTTCTCCTGTCATCTGCCAAACGTAGATAATAAAGCGTGATTCACCACTCCAGAGAACACATTTTCAATGCTCCAGAGTCCGGTGGTGGCATGATTTACGTCACTCCAGCCAACTCCAGATAATTGCCTGTAATGATCTTAAGTTTTTGTGGAATCTTATAGGGCAATAGTTTGTGACATCACAAAAGCAAGAAATTAAAAAATGGTATTGTTTTGCAGTTTAGTTTTCATATAGGGAAATATGTATATACATCAATGATACATTTTGAAACATTAACTAAATTGATTTTTCCATGGCATGGGCATTTTAACACACCACACTGTTTTACATTCCCGGGACAGACAAGCTGTTGTGGCTGTTTCTAGGGTCTTTAAAGAGTAGAATGCAACCGTCTTGCCACCTTTCACTGAATGTGAAAGTTCTCTACTGCCATCTAGTGCTAGTGTAGGTTGAACACAGCATGCAAGTCTCATTTTCAAATAGGGGTTTGGGAGGATGGCCTTGAATTCCTTACCATAGTTACAGCATTGGCATTCAGCCTAGACCCCCTTAGAGGACATCAAAACAATAGAAATGAGCAAGAATCTATTGTCTTTTTTATACAGTTCTATATCGGAAGACTCTCTCTTTTCACTCTCCAGGTTAGTCTTGCCCTTCGAAAGGCATCGGAGAGGTGAGGAAGACAAGCCCCTCCCACCTTCGAAACCCCGTAAACAGTATAAGAGGAGCAATGAGAGCAAGAGCAGCAAAGCAGAAAGCAAGAAAAGGAGGAGAACAGCAGAGAGAGATGACCTGGAGGTAATTCAGAGTCTAGAATCAGTGGGGATCAGTGGGAATCTGATGTTTTTGCCTCAAAGAGCATTCTCAGTACTGTTACTAAGAACTGTAATCCTGAATACTTTGGATGTAAAGCTGGATTCTTGTTCCATCTTGAGTTATTCTATGGTTGTAATATGTGTATCATAAGTTAATTGGGCTACTCTGACATTTGAGTAACATACAGAACAGTTCAAACAGTTCAAGCAGTTGCTTTTGCGCTACATTCATACTTGATATACGTCTCTCATACATTGGGGAAAAAAACTCAAAGCTTAAAAGGGAAGATGGATAGATGAAAATATGCATCAGTGAGAAAACTGAAAAATGAAAGAACTGAAAGTGATCATTAACAAACATTCATCAAAATTCTGTGCAAAACTCTGGGCACCCCTTTTCAAGTTACACGTTTTGTTGATTTTCTTATTGAAATGAGGTTAACGCTGCATAAAAGTAACTGATAATACATACATTTAATACATATTTCTGCAAATGTAATATATATTTGCTAAATTTAACATACTCTAAAACAATGAAAACAATGTGTAAGGCGCATACATTTGGGCACCCTTTTAATCAGTACTTAAGAAGCCTACTTTGGATGAAATCAGCCTCCAAATGTTTCTTTTTTCTTGATTTTTTTTTTTTTCAACTTTTCCTTGCAGAACACTTTCTTGTTGTAATGTCCAACCTTTTTTCTTTTTCGGTTTCCTCACTGACTGTGAGACATTAGCTTCCAGAATGTTAATATTTATTAGTATTATTTCTTCTGTCTCTCCACACCATTTTCTGCGCTACTGGCTTCCACACGACCCAAAAGCATAATAGATCCAGCCTCTTGCTTAACAGTGTGCAAGGCATTGAAATCTCATTTTTGGCCTCCTTGGTGATTGTAGAGTTAATTCTTTAGAGTTAATTCCAAAATGTCCCTGAAGTGTTGCAGACTTTAGACATTTGTGATAAGATCTGATCGTCCTTCAGTGTAGATTATGTTGGTGCAACAGCACTGCAGAACAGGCTAGTGCATAATTATTCGGCTGCCAACCAGTGTTGCCAGATTAAAATCAACAAAATGTAATTTGAGCAGGGGTGCCCACAGTTTTGGCTAATAGATCCATCTTACACATGGTCTTTCAGCATGAAAAAAACAAAAAAATAAAAAAGTGGTCTCAAGGTCTTAACTGGTGTCACTGTAGAGGCCAACAGGACATATATTTAACAGGCAAATTGTTTATTATAAGCATTGTTAGCTAAGGAAAGCAAATCAGGATCACTGAGGAGTTATCTGTACAGAATACTGGGAACATGTCTGGACTAACATTCTAACCCTTGCTATGAAATGTGCTGTTATTTCCAGGAGAAGCTTAGAGCAGATCACCACTGTGAAAGAGGAGTGTGTTCTCACTCCAGTCCATGGCCTGTGTCCTCAGAGCATTTAGACAGTGATCGGCTTGCCCAGGGTTTGCTCCCGGATGCCTGTCCAAGGGAGAAGCCCCTCCTCCAGCCCCTGAGCCCTGCTCTTGTCATCTCCCCTCTAGAGAAGAAGAAGCGTCTGGCGCAGGCCAGCCTGAGTGTAGCTCCCTCGGCTGTCCTGGAAGAAGGAGGTGAGCCAGAGAGACCCTCGGTGATCCAGCTGTCCCACTCTTCTTCCTCCCAGTCTCCAGCCCGCATTCGACACGCCTCAGATGGCTCGCCCCTTCCCCTCTCCTCTCCCTCTCCCTCCTTCTCCCGCAGCCCCTCACCCTACTCAGTTTCCTCTGAGGACTGCGTGGCCGTCCCGGCCCAAAGAAAGACACCAGCTCCCGAACTAGAGAAACAGCAGAAGCCGGCGCAGTTTAACACTCTGCCCACCCCTGTGCCCGGTAACCTGCGAGTTTGCAAGCCCTTAAGCCGCTACCCCTGCCCCAAAGAACTGGCTGCCATGCCCCGCCCACATTATCGAGACTTTCTGCAGGGCAGTCCCTCTCATCCTGACAAAAACCAGAGGAGCTTGTCAGCTTGGGCTTTGGAGGCCAAGGGTGGAATGAGGCACCCTGCCCTCCGGATACCTGTACCCGCCTCCTTTGGCACGAGCTGTTGGGTGCCGTCTGCTTCCAGCTTCTCCACTGTCATGCCTCGGCCTCGCGAGTCCTGCAGGTCCGTATCACTACAGCCAACTTACAAACCTCACCATCACCAGCCCCATCCCAAAAGGCCAAGCAGTGCTGAGGCCTACATCAAGAAGATCCCCTTCATGGACAGAAAGGAAAAGGGTAAGATGGTCATGCCCAAGCCCTTGCCTTCCCAGCAGTACCTTGTCCACCCTCAGGCCACACTGCCTGTGCCTTACCTGCTGCCTGCCTTTGACACTCCCAGAGTAGAGGCAGTGGAACAGCTGAAATCCCTCCCTCTCCAGCCTGTCCTCCTCCCTGCTCACTTCACCCTTCCTCCAACCCAAGCTCATTCCACGCATCCCCTACCAGTGGGAGCCTCCTTCCCTGGACAATATGAGGCAGCCCTGCGCTCTTACCCTTATCCACTGCCCCTCTGGCCTCCGCCTGCCGGATACAGCATGGCAGGCCTTCAGCCATATTAACCTTGACCTGCTCTTATGTTCCAGACCAGGACTGTTGCTAACAATTGCACTGTAGTGCCTTTGATCAGTTCATGTTCATAACAATGTAGCCATAACTGTAAAAAGATCTTCTGTGTTACCTGAGGTGATTTTCTATTGAAGATACCACTTTGGACTTGATAGGGGTATCTTTAGATAATCACTGAGACTCAGAATGTGAGACCCTAATTGCAATATTGCATCTCGGATCACTTGACAAGCACTTTTAGTTTTAATTTGTGAAACTAACAAATTTTTTTTGCTATCTCCTGCGGTGAAATAGCTCAGTCTTAAAGTCCTTCAAGACACAACTGCAACAAGATTACATAAGAAAATGATTTTAATGGTACTAAATGTTTGTCATTATTCAGCATCACTGATATTTATTTGCTTCACAGACCGATACATGAGGTACTAACTTACATGTGTTGATGAAAACCCAGTTTACATACTGAGGTCTGAACCAAATGCAAACATTAAACAGGTTGTAGAAACATGGAAGAGACTACTCAAGTAACTTATGAGCCATTACTTCCCAAATCAGCAGCAATGTGATTTTATGTGAATTTGTAAACTGTGTATAAAATATTTTATATTTCTGAAATAAATTTAATAGGAAATCTGAGTTTTGCCATTGTGTTTCCTGCACATTATCTAGCCTCAAGGACATCACTCAAGAACCAGTCAAGACACATTCCCACTAACAATAGATTTGTTTATTTTTAAAGGGGCTACAATGAAGATAAATAGAGGACACAGCTTAAGCACATTCACATTTTAACGTGAAATATGTACTGAGTCCCACAGAATGCAACAGCTGTTTCACAATCATCCACAAAGCAATTCACAGGCAACCTGAACATGGACAATCTCGGTATGAGTAGGAATACCATTTATTGACATTTGCAAGCAAGACTTAAACATGCACCAAAGTCATATGGAACAGAGTAAAGAATCATTCCCAGTTAATGCAATGGAAAGTATTCTGAGATGGCAAGAAAAAAAACAAACATTATGTTCCCTATTCAAGTACTTTTCTCATATGTTCTTGGTCACTCATGAGTTAGTTTCAAGTGTTTTTCCAAAGTAAACCTAAACGGTGATTTGTGCAGGAAAAATGCTAGAAGCAATTGTATCAATATGCACATGTAACTGTAAAATGGTCAGTTAATTCTGATGCATTTATGGAATGAAAAACAGCAATGAGGTATACTTAGTCTTAGGAGTGCACAGAGTTTGCCATGTTTAGGTTGCCTGTAAGCCTGTAAGCTGTAGCCATTACTTAATGGGGCAGATCATGAGGGGCAAGTTTGTAATAGGCTCCACAGGATGGGCAGCGCTGAGACTCTCCCTGGTGCAGCCAGAACCACACCACTGCGGTGTTATCCTCCTCACCTATAGAAAAACAGGGCAGGGAATTATGAAGGGGTTTCAATATAAATACCACTTGTGTACAGAACTGTGGAAAAGTCACCCCTTATTTCTTTATATTTTGCATTGCTTTGTAGGTGCAAAAATACTATTTTAAACCTGTCAAACTGTCTTATCTTTGGTATATTGAGTAGATTAAATGAAAGAAATGGGAACAAATGTTTTCCTGCGACAAGCTGCAAAGTGCCTAAAGATACAAGGCGCCTGGATAAAGGTGTTCCAACCACTCAGCATTCAGCACCACCAGTATACTGATCACTGGCCTGATCTGGAATCATCTGCACCTGTTTCTTCACTGGTTCAGGCCTGAAGTTAGATGGTTTTGTTATGCTTGACCGATTCATACGCATATGTAGGTCACTGTATGGCTTAACAAACAAAAAACATTCCTCTGAAACTGGTCAGATTCAGGGACTGGACTGAAAATTAGTAAGTTTGAAAGTAAGCCTGGAGAACTGTTCCTCAAGACTACATTAAAAATACAAGAAAGCAAAATACAAAAAATCAGGAATGGCTCAAGACTGTTGCACAGTACTATAAATAAAGACTGTGTGCTGCATAAGGGCTGCAGGTATCTTTATCCAAACCAAGATCTACCTGAGAACACTGGTTTTCACATTTGCATGTAATGCACAGTGAATGACATTCTGTACTCCTAACACATGTGAACAAAGCTAAGATCAAAGGCATCAAGAAGACAGAGAGAAAAAAAAAAGACTGATAGTAACCAATAATAGAAACAAGCAAGACATCTCAAATGCAGCCTTGTACTTAAGCAGTTTCACAATCCGAATTACTTTCAGAGTACAATCAGAATTAACAGCCTGAAACGAAACCCCCTGAATGTTCACTCTCTCGCCAGTACAATTTGCTGGGATTTGGAATTCTTGAGTAAGCGAGTTAGATACATTTACTGTTTTTGAAAATGTAATGAAAATAAAACAATTCTGTCTTTTAATTATGTAATCAAACAATTTGCTTTAAACCGATCATTCAGTTCATATCAAATAAAACGGTATTAGACTAAACGCATGAATAAGAATAAAGCAATAACTTCAGCCACAGTGGCAGTGGAGACCGCACTGCATTTCAGGGTTATAAATACTTTACTTTCAACATAATTCAAGTTTTCAGATGATTCATTCTTACTTCTTTAAAAATTAAGCTGAGCGACTAGCTATTCATCAGTAACACCATGCTTTCCTGTGCTTTCTTGTGCATCCACATGAGGACCAATCAGAGCTAATCTAAAACTGGGTTAAAAGAACTTTGTTAACAGATGCTCTAAAATGAGTTGCGGGGCAGCTGGTGGCCTAGTGGTTAGTGAGTTGCCCCTGCTTCACTTGGTGAATGGGTTAAACGCAGAGAAAGAATTCCACATTGTTCACACTATGTGCTGTTTGTTCACGCGTGACTTTAAGGGGCCACTTTACTTTAAGTTTTGTGAAGCTGAATTTGCTTTGTGCTACAGGTCACATGTCAAACCTGAAATCAGACCAGAGTAATTAATTAATTTTGTTCCAATGATTAGGAGCATCACTAGGCAACACAAACTGCTTCAAGTCATGACTTACAAACACAGCCGACAATTCTCTTGTTCGAGATGGATGGCACTATATGCGGATCCTGCTTAGTGCCTGCATACTCCTTAGGTTTCAACATGTTGTAGGGATCCTGAGGAAAGAAGACAGTATGGATGATGTTAAAAAAAGGCAATTATTTTGGCATATATTACAAATGAAACACAATGTGTCCACACTCACCGCCCCCTGTTTGGCTGCACTCATCACGATTTTTTCCAGTCCAGTGGCCTGTTCCTCATCAGTGGGGATGCCTGAGTAGACAATGAAAGAAGGAACAAATGTTTTGAGACAAAACACAAGCCAAACACTAAAGGTTGTATTACTCCTTACTGGGGAGCAAAAACAATATAATTTTCTAGATAAAGAGAGAAAATGACAAAACGATCTCCATTTCCCAAAAAAAAAAAAAAAAATTCTACAAAATCTACAGGTTGAATGAGGGTTTTAAATTTATTTCTCAGATGTAGCTGAATCAGCACCATACATTTTAAGTTCAAAAGTGACTAAATATCTGATCAGCATCTGAGAGAATACACTGATCAAGACACTCCACAGATCTATGCATCACTCTGAAGCTGATAATTGGGCCAAATATGGAACTTTTTCTTTCTTTCAATATCTATTGCTATCACAGCCTGTGGTAGACCAAATGTTCCGCATCATACCAACATTTGTCCCCTGAATGACTTGTCTAATAAATAGATCTGAGGATCTGTCATACTGTAGTTCACCATTATTATCTGACATATAAACAAAATTAATGGCAGGGGGTTCAGGGTCAGTTAAGTTCATGTCTGTGCTTAAAAAGTATGCATGACCTCAGGGGCCCATCATGTCTTTAATGAGTTGTGTTTTATTGGTGTTACACAGAAGTACAGGTGCTACTACACTTCCACATTATTTTAGAACAGCAGCAACTACTCAAACTGTAGTCTACTACTGCCCAAACCAGTTAAAATTTCAGTGACTTTTTTGGATAATTAAATTATGAAAATTCAGACTGGTTTTGCATGAATTGACCTGTTTTAGAGAAACTAGTGTTCACAGTGGTGAATCAGACGTTTAAAGAGTTCAATGTCCCTAAAAGCTCCCTCACAGAATATTATTGCATGAAACTGTTACGAATACATTGCCTGACACCTTAGAATCAGAATCAGAATCTTTATTGTCATTGTAGCAATGGAGCATTACATACAACGAAATTAAGGTGCAGTTCTCTCAGTGCAAAAAAAATCAGTGTTTTTTCAAGTGCACAGGTATAAATATTGTATTGTATTGTATTGTATTGTATTGTAATGAAAGTGCACCAGATGAATTTAGCAGCATTAAGCATGTTAATGACAGAAGGGTAGAAGCTGTTTCTGAATCTGTTTGTTTTTTGTTATATATATGTAGAAAAATAATCCATTTTTTATGGAAATGTTAACATCAACATTACACTTGAAATAACATGTAGGCGCTGTGTTAATTTTGGATAGTTAATAAAACATCTATATTTGGGTTGTAGATATTGTGACCCCTGGTCGTGTTCATATCACCATTTTAAAATAAATCCAAATCCTTAAGCTTATCTACAATGTCCCATTTCATTTAAAACATCTCCACCATTTCGTTACACTGAAATTTTTTACATTTGGTGAAATTTCCCATCTTGGCTAATTTCATGCTCTTAATTCAGTGTACAGGACTGTTAGATGTCTGTACCAATAATAAAACAAAATTCAGCACATTAATGATCTGGATCTTCAAACGACCTCAGTGACTTTCGCAGCAGTGTGTGTGTCTCTCTAACACAGGGCCCAGAATCAAGAGGAAAACCACCTCAGAAGTCTGGAGCGAACATATGATCTTAATCTGGAGGCACAACAGTTTAAAAGTTAAAAAGAAAAGTTTTAAGACTCCGGTTTTTATACTAAATACGATCTGGAACCTGCTGAGCTCTTCTGACCTTCAGCTTTGAACTGGCCCGAGTTAAAAACACACTTTAACACACTCGATCAGAATTATCTCAGTCAGAGTGGTCTCACCTCCCCCCGCCATGCCCCGGGTCACAGTCCGGGCCGGGACAGCCCGACTGACCAGAGCAGCTCGAACCGCAGATCGTACCAGAGACCGGGCCGCCATTAATCACACAGAAACCACACACACGGGCTTTTCAGACTTCCTCCCTTACAGAGAACAGAGAACAACACTATCCCCCGCGGCCCGGAGGACTAACAACACTGACTAAGATACACTATATGGACAAAAGTATTGGGACAAACCTGTTTTTCAGGGTTTGGGCCCCTTACTTCCAGTGAAGCGGAATCTTAAGGCTTCAGCAAACCAAGACATTTTGGACAACGTCATGCTTCCAACTGTACATGAACACATTTAAATAAATAAATGAATTTATGAATGAATAAGTGATCACAATTTTTTTAAAAACAAATAATTCAGAATCAGAATAAGCTTTATTGCCAGGTATGTTTACACATACGAGGAATTTGTTTTAGTGACAGAACTCTACAGT
>JBBPCZ010069305.1:0-12072 GCA_037974445.1 Brycinus macrolepidotus | reverse complement strand
ATATACATATATATATATACATACATACATACATATATGTGTGTGTGTGTGTGTGTGTGTGTGTATGGCACCACAGTGTCACTGGCTGCCCACTGCTTCACTTGGTGAATAGATTAAATGCAGACAAAGAATTTCACATTACTCACACTGTGTGCTGTGCTGTGTGTTCATGTGTGACAAATGGACACTTTTCCAAAGGACAAAAGAGCCATCAATTAAAATGTTCTTCAGGGAACCAGTAGAGGTTGTTCTATGCCATTGTTTTGCAATGTCAGTCCTTGAGTCCATTCTGTATCTTGAACACTTACTGGAACCCAGCAAAGTTGAATCAGGTGTGTTGGGAGCATGGCAAACACTACAACGTAAGGTAAAGCGGCATTTGGCAGACGCCCTTGTCCAGAGTGACTTACTATCATTAGTTACAGGGACAGTCCCCCTGGAGCAACTGAGGGTTAAGTGTCTTGCTCAGGGGCACAATGGTAGAAAGTGGGGGGTTTGAACCTGCAACTTTGTGGTCATCAGGTTCACAGGCAAGTGATTTACCCACTAGACTACTACCACCCTGTGCAGACTGGGGGTGCTTCCATGACCAGGATAGGAAAATCCCGTTTTATGGCATCTTATAAAAGAACCCTTTCAAGCATGTTTTTGTTTTAAATAGTGTGTATTACATAGTAACAAAAAAGGATGAGCTCCTCTTTTTGATTTTTGTTTCTTCTTAAGATGTATTCGGTACTCCAGGGTTTTTTCTCCTTCCTCAGATTGCTGACTGGGAATTTCGGTATGAGAACTTTGTGCTATTATTCAAAGTGACAGAGATACACAGGGGTGTAAAAAACAAAGGGAAACTGTACTTAAATGAATTTTGCTAAGTTACAAGTGAAAGTATGGATTCAAGATATGCTTAAGTGAAAGTCAAAAACGTATCTACACAAGGAAGCAAGTAATCAAGTATATGAAGTGTATAAATCAAGTATATAAACAACAAATGAACAAATGAAACTATGAGTCTGAATTTCATTTTTTGTTAATGGAACTTAAATGCCAATTCATGAATGTAACTTTAATGCTGAGTTTGCCTTGCTAAAAGCTTTCAACCAACCCTTGAAATATTCATAAAATTCAAACACACTTAAACACCAGTTATGCACCTGAGGTGATGCAAGTACTGGTTCCAGGATGAATATGAAATAGCATAATTGTCAGGTGTGTTACTTTACACTGAAATGAATTTAACTGCCTGGATTTTAATGTATTGGGTATTGGTTTTAATAAAAAGCTGCACTTTACCTTAGGCTAACTGACTAACTAAATGGAAAAAACATAACAAAATGTTTTTATTTTCTCTCTTGGAAATGTATTCAGTTTCAGAAATAACCAGGTAACTCCCAAAATATTATAAAAGAATACTTAAATATAGTAACTAAGTGCAATTGACTTAGTGGTGCTTAAATACAATTAAAACAGACTGGAATGCTTAATTTTACTTGAATTTACACACTTAATGGCCCCAGTTCATAAATCCCAGAGAGAATCTGCTTTTCATGGGAATGACCTTTTGTGCTCAGTAGACACATCTATTAGTTGAATCAATATACTGAAAAATCAATCATGTCTTAGAACCAGTGCTGCAGTAGAAGGTAAGCCAGAGATCTCCTATTTTATTTGGGATACAGTGGGTAGTGCTGTCGAAAAACAGCAAGAAGCATTTGTGGCCAGGCAGCCAAGGGTCCTTTCCATGTGGAGTCTGCATGTTCTCACTGTGTCTGGGAGGGTTTCCTCCGGATCTCCGGTTTCCTCCCACAGTCCAAAGACAGTACCTCAGGTGAACTGGAGATGCTTAATTGCTCCTAGGTGTAAATCTGTGTGCAACTGATTAATTAAAGAGGAACACAAGTTTATACTGTAGATGTTTACTGCACATTTTTATATAATTTGTTATTAATTTGTTAATTTTGTTAAGAGAACCCCCTAGATCCTCCAAGAATATACATAGTAATTTGTATGCAACTCAAATAAATACCTTTACCGAAGCAAAACGAAATAAAATTATACTTCGGGTGAACCACAGCATTATTTTTCATCAAATCTCCATTAATTGGGAACTAAGTAAGTTTATTAATAACATAATAATCATTCTTAATAACATAATAAATGAAATTCTGTTTCTTCACAGTGTCTAGTTTGCGTAGAAGAAACCATGACAGCTTGCAGCACACTTAACAATGGATTTTTATATATTCAGGGAGTTTGTTATTAATGAAAATCCACAGTTAAGTGTGCTGCAAGCTGCTTATTTTTAGTGCTGTAATGTTTTTTTCAGTGCAAACTAAACACCTTGTGGAAACCATTATTTATATTCTTGGAAGATCTAGGGGTTCTCTGGACTGCTCCACTGGAATAACCCTTGAGAACACCTGCAGAAGTTGCAGAAGTTCAGTTAAAAATATGCAGTTCCCTCAGTTATTATTTCATTATCAGTAATTATTTTTCATTTCAAATGTATAGATTCACGTAATATATTTCACATAATGGGGCAATCTACTAAAAGACAAAAGTCTTTTATCAATGATCAGACAAATTCTTCAGACAACAACATTGGCTCATTTTCAGATGAAACAGATTTTTTTAGAGGACATGATTCAAATTCTCATCTCTGCTTGTTCTACAGTTAACCGGCTAACGCAGAAGGTGTGCACATTTTTTCCATTTTTAGCAGTATATTGAGAGCTCTGGGGAATCAGCTGTTTTTTTATTTCTCCACTGGTTGAGCGCACACGGTAGCCTTGAGGCGGGCTGTGCGGCAATAAAAGAGACAACCACTGCTTTTGTTTATGTTTACATTTATCTTTTGGCTGGCTGTGCAAACATTTGGCACAACACCACTACCAGCATTCTGCCAGGCAAGAAGATACACAGTTGGGAGGAGATGTGTGTTGCTACAGAGAGCTGAACTGAACGTTTCTTTTATTTCTGTTATTTATTTGAATGGGTAGCAGGTATTCACACAAAGCAGTTTTACAGTGATTCTGGTCTAGACCAAAAAGAAACAAGCTGAGGGTGACAGTGGTTAGAATTACTCCCCGTATATATATGCATGTGTGTTTAATTTGTGATAAATGGGATGAATGTGTGAATATTTTTATTTCAATGTGTTGCACATCTAACCCCATAATGATGTCACTAAAACACAAAAAGGTTGATTTACGCAAAAGTGTATGTGAAGTTACAGGCCACTATCTTTTAATACTCTAATAATTTCTCTAAACTTAAAAATGAATCTAAAATGTTAAAAAAACTGAAATGAAACTAAACTATATCCTGTATTTTCAAAATTTTTGTTGGTCTCTCCACCATCATATTTACAGCCTGGTGTGTGTTTAGGTGCTGAACCTCAGTGAGTGACTATGGGCATGACACAATTAGTTACCGTACAATTTATTGAAAGCCTGATTAGTTGCTGCTTAGTTCATATGCATAAAATTTGTCCAGACGGAGCGAGAGGAAGAATAAGCAGAATGTGTCTCAGCGGTTTCATGTGTCAGTTCTTCTGTGTAATTTGTCGTGCTGTTTTATACATGTAATGGAAAGTGGAAAGTTTAGTAGTACTAGGACCCTCCTTGGAACTCCTCAAAACTGGATGGAAAATTGAGGAGGAAACTGGTCAGAGAGGCTACCAAGAGGCCTATGGCAAATTTGGCCTAGTCAGAGCCCAGACTTGAACCCTATTGAAAATCTGTCACTTCACCAACAGTCACCATTCAATTTGTCTGAGCTGGAACAGTTCTGCAAAGAAGAGTGGGCAAATACTGCACAGTCTAGTTGTGCAAAGCTGGTAGAGGAGTATCCTGACAGTAGTAGGAGTATTAAAACAGTAATTACAGCAAAATGTGGTTCCACAAAGTACTGACATGGGGTATGGGTGCGGGGGGGTGATCCTTTATCTAGCTCAGTGATTCTGTTTTATTATTTTTTGTTTACTTTTTTCTGAACTGGTGCAATCATATATTTCACTTGGATGTTATAAGTTGCGCTGAGTAAATACAAAATGTAAGAGTGACATGCAAAGGTTTCAACTTATCATCAGCTCAGGCTACAAGGTATTAACCCATTATCAAGCCACATTCCCCTATTTTTCCTCTCTGACGGACACAATTAATTGTAGCGAATCTGCAGTAATTTGCAGTAGATTTATGATTATAGCTCTGCACCAGCTAATTCAACTGATGGGCTCTCATCAGCTTTTGGATGTCAATGAGACACGTCCATTTTGTGCACATCAGGCTTGAAAACCCAGCAAGGTCACGTCAAAAATGGCTTTTACATGCAACACTGATTAACCCACTGTGCTGCAGAAGGTTACCGTGTCGCTTCGCTAGCCATTTGTAAAAGTCACTGCACTGAACACCTGTAGGAAACAAGGTGATGTACGTGTCGTTATTTACAAAGATTAAGTAATTTATTTTATATGGTTCTTGTAACACACTCACACACACACACACACACACACACACACACACACACACACACACACTTGTTCACAATTCATTAGAAAAGTCTTGAGAGAGCTTCAGAGAATGTGAAAGGAGGTCTGAATTATCACGCTCCTTCCAAGGACAGCAGCACAAGACACACAGCTAAACTGCTTATCGCAGGCTTCAGAGGCACGGCTAACTCGATGTACTGAGACTTGAAACCTCAGTGGCTTGATTTGGACACAGTGGAAGCATTTAGACTGGCAGAATAGCTATGAATCTCTCATTAAGGGATGTAAACAACTAACAACTTCATTAACAAGGGCTTGGGACTTCACTGAATAAATAAACCAGCGCAGATTGGGAGCACACTTCAGTTTGAGCGGAGTGCGATTGCTGGCGGAAGGTCTTTCAACGAAGTTGACGTGACAAATGCGTCCCAGCCAAAATTCACCATCTCTGCCCAGGAACGCTATCTGTGTTTGTGAATGCCTCTCAAGTAAATGCCAAAATTGGGTTTTGCAAATCCGATAACAGCTCTGGCATGGCGAGCCATTTCCAGTCTCTCCCCACCTTTTCCCTACCAGCTGTCAGAAGCATCCCTGCATGCTTAAGCTCCCTCAGTCGTGAAGGGACACTTTGGAATAAGCAAAGTGTTCGAGAAGGGGTTTGTGCGGAGAGCACTCAGCTGTCAGGGTGCAAGGGTCTGTGAGGGGTGCGGGGGTGGGGGGGAAGAGGGAGTTGGGGGCTCCAGATGAAATGCTTTGCTTTACGGATTGCATTCCTCTCCACTGGGCCCGGAATTGCTCATCCTCCTTCTGTCACTCTGTGTCCAACGGCCCTGCCAAGCAGAGTGACGTCTCCCATACACAAACAAGTGAAGGATGAAGCTGCTAATCAGCAGATGGGAGCAGCAGCGGGCTCCAGAAAGGGGAGAAATACGGCCATTGCGGATATGCCCACGCTTTGCACCGGTGGCTGTCACTGGCTTGCACTAATGAAGCGTGTAAGAGAGGACAAGTGCTTTGAATGCACACTCTTCCTTCAGACAACCTACAGGCCAGAGAGTTCATCCACTCCCTGTTCCCACAGTGCCAGATGAACTGAGGTCTTTTGCGACAGTTTCAGGCACAGACAGGATGCACCCTGCCTGTGTAACATACAGCACTTGTGTATAAGCCTAATTTATGCTCAGTGTACATGGAAAAATGTCTGTTCTGCATATGTGGAATATGGATAGGGAAGGGTGGCTGATGTTACAACTGGTTTGGTCAATTTTGCTCCAAAAATTTTTGTGCCTCTTAAAATCCAGCATAAATTAGCAATCGTCACTAGTGGTAGCCTAGCGACTAGATGGAGGCACATGTCTCAAACACATGCTGAAAGATCTATCAACAGAATAGCACTAACACCACGAAAACATGTTTCTTGCTGCAATGTGTGCTTACAGTTCATTTTATTGGCAAAGAAGTCGAAGTCTTAATTCCTCTATTTGCATCTCTTCATGTATTTTTGATGGCACCTCAATCTCACTGCACCTATAAACCCCCACCTCACACGTGGCAAAATTGTAGGCAGTTCTGTGTGCAATTAGTGTGATTAGCTTCAGGCTTAATAAACTGAAGGTTAATTTCAGATGCACTAGGAGCTTGTACTGCAGCCATGTCATGGTGCATTGTGCACCTTCTCAAGTATTAACATCAGGCCTTAGGTGTAAATACAGCACAGTCACAGTATATATATATTTCAAACCATTTTCTCTTGGGAAAATCAAGGAAGATTAAAAGGTATTAACACACTGTAGCACATTCATGTACAACTAAGAGGAAACATATTTGAATTATTAGAAAATCATTTGATATGCCACTTTATGAAAATGTATATCCACTTTATGATAGTGTGTATTGTGTTAAAGCAATAAGCCACTCAAGGCCGTGCAGTATAATCATTTTATCATAGCTGGTTGTAAAGCAGTTCTTAAGAGTCACTTCATCATGGTAAACTCCCTGTAACAGATGTCCTTGTGTAGATTATTACTTATGCAAAAAGGTAACAAAAACTAAATTATACCAGTGTACTATTTCTATTTAAGATGTGTAGCGGTGAGTTGCCCCAATATTTCACCTTAAATACCACAGTTTTGGCAGTTACTCCTTCTGTCATGTAAGACTGTGTAAGATCTTTATCCTTGAGGTACAGAAAAGTGAGGTGTATAACTCTTCCTCTGAAGATAGAGCACAGTGTTTCGGTGTCACTCGTGAGTCTTTCAGTTTCAGTTTGTGTTTTTAATCTGCTGTGAGCTGCTGATATTGAATTTAAATCTGTTACACAAATATATAATATACAGTGGTTTTGCAAGTTAATACTTCATTTTGCCTTTTTAATGCAGCAGCGCTAGATCAGGCCTAGTTTATTTTGAGGTGTGCAAACAAACTTTCTTGTTAATCAGTTTTTGTGCTGTTTGTTTCATTGTTCAAAATATAATAATCCAAATCATAAACTGTGATGTAATCACAAAAGTACACTCAATGTCATGCTATACCTTGGATATCAGTTTCTGGTATTCCCTCACTTGTTTTATTGTGTAATATTATAACAGCGTTCAACATGCCCCAGTCGAATGTTAGGGCTGGAACCTTTAAGTAGAAAATTTTCACTGAAGTTAATTTTTTAAAACTCAAAACAAGAAAGCAAAGGATGACCCTTTTACAGTATCATCTTGTATCATTTTGACTCTCTCTGCAACAGTGTGCAGTTATGTGATGACTATAAGGAGAAAGCTCCAACTATTTCACTGCAGAACTGCATTGTAATGTGTCAAAGGATAATTAATTTTTTTTTTAATATTTAGAGTCACTCCATGACTTCATTACCCCCCATTTTACTCATTGCCAAGTCCACCTGTTAGCTAGGTCTCCTCCTATTACACGATGCTACCAAGCTAGGAGGGTGAAGGCTAGGGATTTTCATGGCTGGAATTATTCAGTTTTGTGTCCTTAGGCTATGAAGAATTTGAGACCTTAGATGAAAATTTTATTTGGACTATAAAAAAATGAGGACAGCTTAATAGGGTTGCCAGATGTGTTGAGGTGACTGGAGTGGGCTTTTCAGGTGGCTGGAGTGAGATTAGAGTGAGATTATTAATTCTGCATGGAGATGTGTGTATCCACTGTTCCAGATCAAAGTCATTACCCTGTAGACCCTAGTTTCTCAAACCAGCTCACTCACCACTCACAGCTCAGAGAACTCACTCAGTGCCTGCAAGCCGCTCCATATTTCATATTGCAGTGGACAATGTACAATATGTTTTGTCCATCAGATATCCATAAAATGTGCTGCACTTGTAAATGATCAAAGTCTTTGACATAGAGAGACATTTCTGATAGAAAGACAGTGATGTACAGTGTAGGAGACAGATGGCAAGGAGGTGTCAGGAGCTGAGGAACTTGGGATAGGTTGGTATCAGAGTGAGTTAGATGCTTCAGTTTTCTAAAGCAATTCTGCTCCCTCTCAACCCCGACCCATCCTTCTTATGAGGTGGTATAAATTCAGGTACAGAAATTCAAACTTGTTTATTTTTTAAGCCATTAATACAAGGCCTACTGTGCCTGTCAGACCCTAGACTGTAGCCTAAATAGCCTGTAACAGTGTTTCCCAACCACGGCCCTGGAGGCACACTACCCTGCACATTGAGTGTTTTCATTGCTCCCAATACACATGGTCCAACTAATCAGCTTCTTAACAAGCCTTTACTGGGTTGTAGAGAGTGTATTAAAGCAGGAAAAGCACTAAAATGTGCAAGACAAATTGCTTCCAGAGCCACTGCTCTGTGTAGTTAATCCAGCCACTGGTGTTGAGCTATACATTTTAACCTTCACTGCATTTTTTTTTTCAAACTGTTGATAACACAACATCATTGGGGAGATCAAAACACTTGAAGGAGACCTGCCAATTCTCTCTGTTTGTGTTTAGTGTTCCCTAAGATCATGCTGAGTGATGAGGGATGGCTATGCTACCCACCCAGAGAGAGTGAGGAGGATTATGCTCCTTTGAAACCCCTGTTAAGGACGGCTGTGGCATTACTGGGGATTGAATCCATAATCTCCTAATGATAGGGGTGACTCCTAGATGGTTTCATTTCGATTCCATTCTTATAAATTGAATGCATTCATAAGGACAAAAACAAAAATGCATTTCTTTTCAGAAGGAAGAGGAATTTCGATTTTCAAATGTTTGTAAAATGTCAGTCAAGCCTTGTCCACTACCATCTCATTCTTAGATGCCAACTGTGTTTCGTTGATGTTGTACTTGTACAGCACAATGGCAATAAAGTTGAATCTAATCCAATCTAATCTAATCTAATCTCCCAATATTATAGCCTTAAGCATTGATCTTAACTGTGCATGTATATGCCCACAAATTCCCGTAAAGGTTCTTCATGTGTATTTTTAAGGTTCTAAACTGAGGTGTCTCCATCGTTTCAATATGTTGATATTTTGAATTTTTCACAAGCTAGTAGTGAGACATCCATTCTGACTTAGTTTCAGATGCAGTTTAAAGTGATTCTCAAGCTTCTCATAGTGAACTCTCCATGCCTCTCCAACATCTATGACATAGACAGCAATGCAGCAGCACACATAAATCTGTATGTCTTTCCTCTGTGTGATTTTTGGGGTTATTATAGTTCACTGGAACATCACATCCTTGATTACTGGCAGCAACATTTCCATGGGGACTATCAATCTCCCTGGCAACAGCACTAATGTGCGTGCATATCTCTCTGCTCCTTGAACATTGCCTTAGCCTCTCACCTCCCCCTGTGGCAATATCTTCTGGCATGTCGACACTTTCTCTGCTTTTCCTTTTAGAAGTATGTTCAAGTAAACAGTGCAAACAGCACCAAGCTGCTAATTATTTACTGGAATGTTTAATTGGAAAGAAATCCTAGGCCCCTGGCACTCTGATTGGTTATTAGAAATTCAAATATTTACCGCTAATGAGACTTGATATTTGAACTCCTGTTTGTTTTTGCATGTTAATCTGTAGTATGTGCAGGTGTCAGTCTAGTTGAATTTGGGTCATATCTTTATTATAACAAGAAGTAGCCAATGGAATCACTGCATTTAAAGCTTTCACGACATTAGTTCCATTTTGACAGGACCCAATGGCTGGATAATAGTCTAAAGTGAACTGTTAATGTTTCACTTCAGGTTATTAATGTTAAAGTTAATGTTTTATAATAGGATGTGGGGTAATATAATTTTGCTATAGAATGTCTACAATGTCCATGACTGATTCACATAAGAAAATAAATCTTGAAAAATGACCGAGATGGAAGTGGCTACTTGATTTACACAACACTGCCGCACCGAAAAATGTAATTTAATCCTACTTTTGTTGACCCTAACCATCTACCTAACCAGTTGTAAATAAACACAATGTGTCGAAAGGATTGGCACATCCTTTTCCACCCTATTTTACACGTTTATTCTTCATACACTTGAGGTAAAAATACATGTCAGTTTGATTTGGGTCACAGAAAATACAAGTAAATTCTTCAAGCGTCTCTATACTTTTTAAAAACCCTAAAAACTCACACAAATTCGTATAAATTATTCCTATAACCTCTCATATAACTTCTGAGAATCATTTTATAGAACAAGGTCCATGTAAACCGGGTTTATTTCTATGGATTGTGTTATTTCATGGGATTAATGTAACGTGTAGTTATTTCTGATGCTTGCTTTATAGAATGGGATTAATATAAAGTGGAATTATTTCTATGGTTTGTTCTATAGCATGGGATTGATATAACCTGGAGTTATTTCAACAGTTCAATTTATAGCACAGGATTAAAATAATCTGGGGTCATTGTATGTCACAGGATTAAAATAGCTGTAGGTTATGTCTGTTGTTTATTTTATAGCAGTGAATTAATAAAACCTGTTTTTGTTTAACCTGGGTGTTTTCTATAGTTTCTATTATCTCACAGGATTAATAAAACCTGGAGTATTTTCTATAGTTTGCATTATAACCCAGGATTACTATAACCTGGGCTACAGCTCATGGGATCTTTATGGACATGGGAGTTTTTTTTTTTGGGGGGGGGGGGTTACAGTTTGCCTGCATGGTCTGACTAAGGTCTTAGTCAGTCTATGCTTAGTGTGATTAAAACATGTGATCCAGGCCAAAACCGGCTGCATTAGCAGAGATAAATATGGGCATCTTAACACTTAGATCAGTCCACTGACTCTCACGCAGATTTTGGCACTTTCTTATGTGTGATGACCAGCTTTATGATACCAAAATAAACATGCTGGTAAAGCTGTAATTGCTGGAGTCTGTTTGTGTAGGGAAATAAAATATATATTAATCTCACTTAAAAATGTTATCTCATTAGGGACTAAGCAAAGACAGCAGTAGGAATGCATTAACTGGTCTCCTTGCTTCCTGTCACTACTGTCTGTTATTGTACAGTGGCAAAAATACCAGTCTAGACTTGCTTAAACATGAAATGTAAGGAGTCTCAAAGCCTCGAAGGAGTTTCATATTTTGGGGCAGCTGGTGGCTGGTAGTTAGGGAGTTGCCCCTGTGATCAGAAGGCTGTGGGTTCGAATCCCAGGACTGCCAGTGGCACCACTGAGGTACCCTTGAGCAAGGTACCGTTCCTACACACTGCTCCTTGGGTGGCTGTCCACTGTTACTCTTAGGTGAATGTTTTAAATGCAGAGAAAGAATTTCACATTGTTCACACTGTGTACTCTGTTGTGGTGCATTCATGTGTGACTACAAGGGGCCACTTCAGTTTAAATATGTTCATATTACATTTAGTGTGTACCTGTAGTGTTTAGTATAGGTGGCATAGTGGTGTAGTGGTGTAGTGCACTGTTGGCTCACAGCAAGAAGGTCCTGGCTTCAGTTACTGGCTGGGTAATCAAGGAACTTTTCTTTTTGGGATTTGCATGTTCTTCCTTTCTCTGCATGGTTCTCCAGGTTCCTCCCACAGTGCAAAGACATGTCAGGAGGATTGGAGATGGTAAATTGCCCCTCGGTGTGAGTGTTTGTTTTGTGTGTCTGCCCTGCGATGGATGACCTGTCCAAGGTGTTTGTTTGCCTTTCACCCTGTGATCACCCCCATACCACCCTAGTTAAAGATAAGTAAACCCTTAGAAGTCAGAGTGCATGAGCAAAATCTGATTTCAACAAATATAAACGGTGTAAAACAGTCTAAAACCGGTGTTTGTTCTCCTACACGTTCACCGTTTGCCGCTCTTTTAACTCGGTGCGCCACCGCTCTCCAGACCCCCCTACCTCTGCGGGTTTCCCCACCCACTTATGGGCGGAGACTATCCTGAAAGTTCTCCTGGGTTCAAATATCTTGTGTTTTTTTTCCATTTGTTTCTAAAAGAAATTTGGGCATTTTTGTTATTTATGGGCATTTGTGTGTGATGGCATTTTTAAAACCCCAGTAGTGGTTATTATTATTATTATTACATGTTTTTCAATGACTTTGGTTCTAAGTGACACAGGAACACCAAACAAAGCTCAGCATGACGTCTGACACCTTGAGCACCAACACAAACCGGGGGAACTTCCA
>JBBPCZ010069295.1:0-12074 GCA_037974445.1 Brycinus macrolepidotus | reverse complement strand
TAAGGTTTTTTAAGGTGTGTAACTTAGCTAGCAGTAACTTGGTTAAAAGCAGGTGTTGATTTAAGTCTAGCTTTACATGTATGAAGAACAGATGTAGACTTCTAAAGCACTGATGTACGTCGCTCTAGGAAAAGAGTGTCTGCTAAATGCTGTAAACGTAAACGTATTTATTTGCCAAGTTAAAAAAACATGAAAAATAATGTGCCGTAATTTTTGCACAGGTGAGGTTTTATTTGCTTTTAATATGTAGAACTCAGGGTAGCACTGTTGCCTCACACCCCCAGGGTTGGGGGTTCGATTCTGTGTCCTGGCCTTGTGTGTGCAGAGTTTGCATGTTCTCCTCGTGGTGGCGTGGGTTTCCTCCGGGGTCTCTGGTTTCTCTCACAGTCCAAAGGCATGCGCATCAGGTGGATTGGGGATTCTACATAGACTGTAGGTGTGAGCGAATGGTGTGTGTCCTCATCCTACGGAGGGCTGGTGCCCTGCCCAGGGTGAGTCTCTGCTTTGTGTCTGTTGGCTCTGGGTACCTGCGACCCTAGGAAGGATTAAGTGGTTACAGAGAATGAATGAATGTTGAATTCAGTAATTGTGCTTTAAAATGTCCAGAAATGTGTTCTCTGTATGTGTACTTATTTACACTTAGAAAACCAACAAAACAGGTCATGACGTGCCCAAAGTTTTGCCCATGACTGTATGTGCTGCAGAAGAAAAAGACAGTGGGAACCAGGCCGAAGAGCTGCTGCTGAGGTTTCCCACATATTACCACTAGAGATCTATAGTTTGGATCACAAAATCTTCACATATTTTTGGCTGTAAGTTTTCCCTTTACTTTTAGTGAGTGGCATAAAATCTCCCCCAGGAAATGTTTAAGTAGAAGGTGAAAAAAATGGAATGGAATGAAGTGAAATGGAATTTGACCTTACTGTTAAGCTTCAATAATTTGTTTTTTTTTTTTTTAACATTTTCAAATTTTAAATTTAAATTGACACTTAACATAAGTATTTATGCTTTTATGCAAGACAGCACTAGCTTATTTTCCACTTTTTGCCCCATTTTGCCCCATTGCGTTTAGGATTGCCATCCACTGCCTTGGTCTCCTTTTACCAAGCTGGGAGAATAAAGTATAAAAATCTGTCCTGAGACAGGTGAAGCACCAACGTATTGTTTCAAATCGCAGCTACTGAAATTTCATTGGACAGCACAACACACTTGGAGAAGAACACTAAATGCCAATTCTGTTACATCAGTTAGCATCACACGGAGGTGGTGGTCATCCTTTCCACAAGAGAGAGGTGGCTCCTGGTCATGCAACCAGATAACTTTTTATAAGGCCTGGTTCCAAGTGCATAAAACATAAAAGGTGCCATAACTTTTCCACAGCTTATCTGTTTTCCAATTTCTTAACCACAAGGACACTGCAGTTGCATGGCTGAGAAAGTCTTCAATTCATCCATCCATAATCTGAGCCGCTTGTCATTAATCAGGGTCGCAGGGGGAGATGGAGTCTGCTATAGTGGTTGTAGAGTGAAAGGAGAAGAAATACCCTGGACGGGCCACAAGTGCATCACAGGGAACACACACAAACACTGACACCTAGGGCTAATTTAGCAAGTCATGAATTCAGCAGCACTGTTATACAAGTCTTTTTTTCAGATGGGCCCTCCACAGGGCTGTGGATCTCCAGTTTAAGGGGCGGCTCCACGGTTGTGCAGTGTTTCTTCTTTCACGCCTGATGTGTGGTGTGGCAGACTGAGGGGCTCTCTGGCCTGCCTCTCAGTGATGAAACTCAAATGAAAGCTGGAGAAAACCCTGAGAATGTGTGGTCTGAGTTTATTCTATGGAGAAGCAGCAGGAAGACCAGCTCCTGAACAGCTAATATGTTCAGATGGTGTGAAAACTGTTCAAATGGTGTACTTTCTCATCACAACTGTTGCTTTATAGGTTGCAATAATACAATAACAGCTTTTATTAAACATATATTTTAGGAACAGTTATCAAATGATATGGTGTCATTCAAAAGTGTTGCACATTTTGTTGATTTTTGTGAAAATGAAAAGAAGTAAATAAAACCTCTGCAACTATTAAAAATAACACAAGTGATAATGTTAACAGAACTAACTACTGTCACAGGAGGGTGTCAAAACTTTTGCATGTCCCAAATACACTACTCTATTTTCATTTTTTAATTATTTCATATTTATTAATAAAATATAAACTAACTGCACATAAATATTTGCTGAATTGTACTTTTTACTTTTCATTTAAAAAATATAGATAATGTCATTTGCCCAAACTTTCACATCCAAAAGTATATTATACCGTAATAATTTAATTTTTTGTCATTATTTCTTTTTCTTTTCTTGACAGAGTCTGCTAAAGGCTGATTTGAGTCTAGCTTTGCAGGTATGAAGAACAGATGTGGACTACTTTAAGCACTGATGTACGTCGCTCTGGATAAGAGCGTCTGCCAAATGCCATAACTGTAATTGTAACTGTAAGACATGACACATGATAGACATTTGGCATTTTAACATCCTCTACAGCAACGGCCCCCAACCTTTTTTGCGCCACGGACCAGATTCATGTAAAACAATATTTTCACGGGCCGGTATAGACACAACTAAAAACAAAGTGTGTAAAAATACGAAGAAGCTCCCAAACTCGTTTGTTTTTTACTCATTTTTGCTAGCTTGTGGGCTAAATTTTTGATGTATCGTATCACATGACCAAAAGGAACGTATTTTTCAAAACAAAAGATCTTTCTGACTCTGATAATCAATAATATATTTTTTATTCTGATTCTGTCTTTCTGTGCGGCCCGGTACCAAATGACTCATGGACCGATACCGGTCCATGGCCCATGGTTGGGGACCTCTGCTCTACTGCTTCGTTACACTAAAACATACTTAAATGTTAGCATACTAGCATAATTTCACACATTTATCTGAAATATATATAATTTATATTCATAATTGAACACTTTTTCATCAATAAACTGCACAAACTGCTTTTGCAAAGGCCAACCAGTGATGCATTTGGGCAAAACAAACTAAATCATTGTCCTGCCAGATGAGCTGAGCTTGCAAAGCTGAAGCTCTGCTGCGACTGACTTCAAGATGGTCAGGTCACATGACCAGTAAAGTCTCAGATGGCTCATTCTGAAAGCAAGTCCCAAGGATTTGTCTTCCACAGCCTGCCACCAGATGTTAGTGGGATTCAAGAGTGGGATCCAAAAATGTTGCTGGGCAGTTCCTACAAACAGTACAGTTATTAGTACCGCACGAGTTACATTTCTCCTCACTACAATCTGAACATCCTTGTCATTTGCCCATTTCCCCCTTCACCATTGTCACGGGTTGCTCAGGAATGGACACATGATTTGGCCTCTAGCTGCAGATTCCTACTGGGGAAGCTAAAAGTGCTGTGCTACATTTATGAGGAGCTTGTGCATGGACAATTATTAGATGTGATGTCATTTTTACAAGCTGTTTCCCATTAGTTATATGTGTACATCAGAACAGTCTACAGGTCAGCATTGGTCAATCAGGATACAAAGGTTTGGTACATCAAGTTAAGCAAGTTTAGTGATTTCAGCCATATACACGGTACATAGTGAAATGAAATGTGTTCTCTGTAGAGGATGTTCTTATTTCCACCCAAGCAAAACATCATTTGACCAGGGGCACCCAAACTTTGGCATGAGACTATGCGAAAGTCTCATGCCAAAGGACTGGTTGTCCTGTACTGTGCCTCATTTCTAAAGTAGTCTGGACTGAACCACTCAAACCTTCAGTGATTGGGTGGGGCTTAACTGCTTGCCACAGGCTTATGTATGTAAATGTGTTTGTTTTGGTGGAATCATCAAAACAGTGTTGCACCTTATTTATTAAATATATTTCAGTGCTACATAAAGCTCTGCAATGTTAAAAAAGCAAGGAAATTGGGGTTTTCCATGATTTTGGCCCAAGAAAACGTCAAGGCGGTGACTGAGTGGCCTTAGCCCGCGACAGTCAAAGAAATTGCAAAGATTCTTGGGCTTTGCTAATTTTTATCGCAGGTTCATTCGAGGCTTTAGTTCTGTGACAGCACCACTGACAGACCTACTTAAAGGGAAACCGAAACGGTTATGTGTAACTCCAGCCGCTAGAGCGGCTTTCAGCCGGCCAAAGTCTCTGTTTACAACGGCTCCAGTTCTGAAGTTGCCTGACCCCGCAAAGCCCTTTATAGTGGAGGTGGATGCCTCTGAGGTGGGTCTGGGTGCGGTGCTGTCCCAGAACTATGACACTCCCCAAATGTTACACCCCTGCACCTTCTTCTCACAGAAGCTGACCGAGGCGGAGCGGAACTATGACATCGCCAACCGCGAACTGCTGGCGGTCAAAGCGGCGTTAGAGGAGTGGCGTCACTGATTGGAGTCTGTCCGTCAGCAGAGCGGTTGATTAATAAAAGGTTGATTAATAAAAGGTACACAGATCGGCGTCGGAGAGGTGGGGGCGGTATTCCAGGTTGGGGATAGAGTCTGGCTCTCCACCCGGGACTTGAAGTTGAACCTACCGTCTCGCAAACTATCACCCAGGTTTATGGGTTCATACGAAATTGTACAAGTTAACCCAGTAACATATAAGCTCCGTTTGCCCCCTCATATGCACATGCACCCAGTATTCCATGTCTCTCTCCTTAGGCCAGCAGTGATGGGCCCGTTGGATGGAGGGGAAGTGGAACCCACGCTCCCCACGGCAATCGAGGTTGAGGGGGCTCCCGCCTACCGAGTTAGCCAGCTTCTGGACTCCCGAAGACATCGGGGGGGCCTCCAGTACTTAGTGGACTGGGAGGGGTACGGCCCCGAGGAGAGGAGCTGGGTCCCGGCAGGTGAGGTGTTAAGTCAGGAACTCGAGGACAAGTTCCATTGTAATCGGCCAGAGAGACCGGCTCCTCAACCTCGGGGACATCCCCCCCGGAGACCGAGGACTTTGGGGTGGTCGGGGTGTTCCCTCGCCCTCCCCCGGAAGCCGGTTCTGGGGTGGGGGTACTGTCACATCTGGGCCACCTCAGTCACACCCCCAACGGAGCCTGTCTTCCGAGTATTGACAAGCGCAGCCCTGGGCACAGGTTGATGATGTCATGTGTTGTTGTGTGCTTGGTCATCGGGTGCCTAGACAACCCAGGTGTTAGCACTGAGCATTTTAGCTGGTTTGCTAGGCACCTGATGACATGTCAACCTGTGTCTGGTTTAAGTTAAGTAGATCTTGTTTGTTAGTTTATTGTTCGTGTTGTGTGATTGGTTGTCTACGTGTGTGTCGCAGCATAAAGCCCAGCCAGTCTGGAGGATCGGCGCGTGGTCACCAAGCTCTACCACTGCGCGTCTCGGGTTTGTACAAAACTTTACTAGTGTTTTCATCTGCGCCTGTGTCTCTGTGTCAGCCTCTGGACTCATGCAGAGTTCATCTAGTACTCACAGCTAAGGACTACTCTCCAAGTGGCAGCTGGAGAGCTTCCCTTCCCTAAACCACACTGCGTGAGGCTGGAGACTCTATGTGGCTCACTTCTATCCCAGTGACTGTATACTCTGTGTTTCCTTCCATCTGTCTCTACAGGCGTGAGGTGTGTAGCTGTCCCCACTAACGGCTCTAATAGTGGAACTACTCGACTGGCCTCGGAGTACACAGGCTACTGAACTCATAACTCGGCGAAGCGACCGAGTCATCTCTCCCTCGAGCTTGGGTTCCTATGTGGAGTGAAGGTCCTCCACAGTTACTAGCATTGACTAAAGTGTTCTTGTTTGGAGCTTGGCAAGCTCACTACTCGTATTGCATTCATTAAACCTTACTGATAAACGAAAGCTGATTCCTGCAGTTGTGTCCTTCAAGCCTACCCGACATGACAACGTGTTTACTTCCCAAGTGTTGACGCAGAAAAACAGCAAGCCAACCTCAGTTTTTGAGTCAGGATGTGAGCAGTTTCATTCAAAACAGAAGAAATAAAAACATCTCTTAAAGGTTGCAAAATACAAACTTCCATTTCTTAACAGTTTTGTATTAATCACAGTAGCCACGCACCGTAATAATGCACAGAAAAAGAACACTAGAATGCTGGCTTTTACAGTAAGCTAATAGCTAATAGTGGTTAGTGCAAGCTAGCTATCATATAATGGCGACTGCTATACAATTCACCACAAACTTAAACCAATGTCAATACAATAGACGTACGGTACAAGTAATTTAACCATTAAGATAAACTTACAGCCATTGCTTTCTGAAGGCTAGAACGGGAGGAAAGTTTGTGCCAACAGCTAAAGCATTACCGCATTTTCACCTCCTCGGCGTGCAACGGGAAATGACGTAGGCGGCATACTTGCTATCAAAATAAAAGTACCATTTCAAAATAAATGGACATGTGAACAGACGCAAAAGAACTGAACAAGCAGTAATTAACTCTGAAGGCAGAACAGTAATCATCCACCACAACATGGAAATATACCAGTAGGCACAGTAGCTCATTGCTTTTCAACTTGGTGGTACTGCTAGTGGGCTGCTGGCTGTCACTTTTAATTGCAAAACTTCATAACAGTATATACATTTAGCCAAACCATTTTACATATGACAGAAAGTACTTTATTATTATATTTTACAAATAGCACCTGCACTTTACCTTTTGTTTACTGCCACAAAAGGCAAACATATGTCTTATTACTTGACAACCTTACACTAAGTGTGGTTCAATGCTGCTAACTGACTCTTGTGCAATATCATACTTATGGTGCTACACTCTAGAAGGTTTACATTCCATTCACACTATAATGTTACAATGCTGTATTGTCTGTTTATTGCATTATTTCTATCGTAACTTGCACTTTGTTAAATGTTGCTATATGTTGCTCTGTGGTCTGTGGAGAAACGTCTCATCACACAATGTACATGTTCTCAGCTGCTGAGAATCTGGCAAAACCATAAGTTAATTATATTTGCAGTGCATGTCAATGCAAAACCTTTAACTGTTTGACAATTTGGATGCAATCAAACATTTTGGATACATTTGGATATAGGTATAAGGTGAAAGTCATGATTATACAGGGGAAAAATTTAGGACCCTGGCGGTTCAGACTGCCTGGGGAGACTCTGCCCTCCGGACAGCCTGTGAAGTGGGACACAGTTGGCAGGGTGGAGAAGAGGTTGATGGGACCAGGTGAGCTCCTCTCCCTACTCACCTGGTCTGACTGTTTCCTGGCCGAAGAGACCTGTCAAGAGCTCTGTCTCTGCAGCCCGGCTGGGACGTGCTTTAGGGAGTCCGAGGCTCCCGAAGTCGACCTGGAGGCCATTCCCCCACTGTACCATGACCTGGCGGAGGTATTCAGCAAAAGAAGAGCTGTCCAACTGCCCCCTCATCACCCCTATGACCTGGTCATCGACCTCCTGCCTGGCATGGTACCACCCCGCGGCCGATTGTTCTCTCTATCTGCGGGGGAGTACAAGGCTATGGAGGAGTACATCACTGAAGCCCTACGCCATGGTACCATCCGGCCCTCCACCCCGCCGCCGCGGGGTTCTTTTTTGTAAAGAAAAAGGACGGTGGCCTCCAACCCTGCGTCGACTATCGGGGGCTCGATAAGATCACAGTAAAAGGCCGTCACCCGCTTCCACTGACTAATACCACCCTGGACGCCCTCTCTGGTGCTTCCTTCTTCACTAATTTGGACCACTTACAACCTCGTTCCACTACATTCCTGGGGTTCGTTATCTCGTCCCAGGGTGTGGTCATGGACCCCCAGAAGCTGGAGGCTGTGTGTGATTGACCCCTACCCAAGATGCTTAAGCAGCTACAGCATTTTCTGGGGTTTGTTAATTTCTACTGCTTTATCCGGGGCTTCAGTTCAGTTGCAGCACCTCTGACCGCCCTCACTCGACCCTCCAATCACCGATTTACCCTCACTCCTGAAGCCATCCAAGCCTTCCATCAACTCTGCACCCTCTTTACCTCTGCTCCCATGCTCCTCCATCCAGATCCATCCAATGGATAGGGGTGGACGCCTCTGATGTGGGCATTGGGGTTGTCTTCTCTCAGCGAGGTCCAGATCAATTGCATCCTTGCAGTTTCTTCTCCAGAAAATGTAACCCCACTCAGCAGCGCTTCGGTGTAGGGGATCGTGAACTGCTGGCTGTCAAGTGGGCTCTGAAAGAATGGTGTCGCTGGCTCCAGGGCGGCGGTGAACCATTTACTGTCTGGACGGACCATCAAAACTTCCAACAGGCCAAACAGCTAAACCCTCGACAGGTGCAGTGGGCACTGTTTTTTTTAACAGTTCAATTTCCATCTATCCGAAGAACACAGAAGCGGATGTGCTGTCCCGACAACATGAGGCCGACGCTCCCCAGGTGGACCCCGCGCCTATCCTTCCTGAGCATCACATCCTCGCACTCCTGCACTGGGAACTGGAAACAAGGGTCTGCCAGGCTCAGATCTTGGATCCCGCTCTGGCAGAAACTCTGCCAGGATGACTCTTCGTGCCCACCACTCTCCAACCTGAGGACCTCACCTGGGGACACTTCTCCACCCTCGCTGGCCACCCAAGTTCCAAGAGGACCCTCATCTACATCCAAAGAGCCTTCTGGTGGCCTACAATGGCCAAGGATCTCAAAGAGTTCGTCCGGGCGTGTGCAGTGTGCGCCAGGGCTAAGACTCCCAACCAACCAACCCCGGGGGAACTCCAACCTCTCCCAGTCCCTCAGTGCCCCTGGTCGCACATCGCCATCGACTTCGCTGCCATCGGTCTGCTGGAGTCAGGAGGAAAGAACACCATGCTCACCATCGTCGACCGGTTCTCCAAGACTGTGCACCTGGTGGCCCTCGCCGGACTCCCGTCAGCTAAGACCACGGCCAAACTAATATTAGAGCATGTAGTCCGCCTGCATGGGTTCCCCAAGGACATCGTCTTGGACAGAGGGCCCCAATTCACCGCCAGATTCTGGAGGGCCATCTGATCGACGCCTCCTGTAGTTTATCCTCTGGGTACCACCCTCAAACTAACGGTCAGATGGAGCGGACCAACCAACAACTGGAGCGCTTCCTGAGATGCTTCGTTGCTGATCGTCAGCACTCCTGGACCCGCTACCTCATCTAGGCAGAACTATAACACAACCTCCACACTTCCACTGCCACTGGACTCAGCCCATTTGAGGTATGCCACGGTTTCCAACCTCCAATGTTCAAACACCAAGAACTGGAGGTTGACACACCGTCAGCCCAACAGTTGGTCCGCAGGTGTCGGCAGCTCTGGACCCAGGCCCGTGATTCCATCCAATAGGCCAACCAATGTTACACCCAACACTGTCACTGTCACGCACACCAGTCACGTGACCGCCGTGAGGACCGGAAGTAGCCACGTCACCCGGAATATAAACAGGTAAGCAGCATTCAGTCTTCGCTCAGTCACCGAGTCCTCATTCCGACTCCAGCCCAGACCTTCTCAACGTCCACCGTGAGTACTTTTTTGGTCTTATTCTCATTCGACTGTGTGTGTGTTTGAGATTCCTGGTTGTAGGAATCTCCAGTTGTAGGATCCACCACGTGACCAATTGTCTTTGATTCTAACTTTGTGAGTTCTCACCTGTAGACCTTTTATGTGTAATACTGTATCCGCAGCAGGTACAAAAAAAGAACTGTGCTTAAGTTTGCATGACATTGCCTCAGCCCTCATTCTGGCCAGGAGAGCTGCATTACAAAACCGGCCAACATCTCATATAGCCAGAGAGGAGCAACGGCTGAATGTGCCCAGCGGACGAGACTATAAGTTACAAGTAATGCTAAATACAAAGTCTGGTTATGAAGGCATGGTTAAGCACCTTAGCATAAGCACAGGCCTTCCAGTCAGTAACGTGCTTAATAAAATCAACAAATTTGTTCATTTAGGTCATAAAATAAGTGCAAGGAAAGAAATGACACTTTATACAGATTAAGGGGCATTGATGCTGAAACAGAAAAATAAATATGGGAAACAACAAAGTTAACAAAGTTCAGATCAAGAGTGTATGTTAACCTGTCAAGTTCACATAACACTCAAATTTTAATACTTGCGAAGGACCCAACATTCATAACACTTAGTTCACTTCACATTTGCTGTCATGAAGCGACCCACAGGCCTGGACCCAAGACTCCTCCTCTACGCACATCGCTTTTGGACAGTTGCAGAGGTTTTAGAAACGTAAAGCATTCTGTGACTCGACTGAAAGGAAAAAACACATTTTATCAGCAGGGCTCAAAATCTAATCAAATCGGTCATACAAACGGCACCCTCATGCAGCCACGCCCCCTTTTGACTGGTTCCCATTGCATCACTGTGGAAGAGAGAGAGAGAGAGAGAGAGAGACAGAGAGAGACAGAGGGTGATATGGATAGCTGTCAAACAAAACAGTCAATCAAGACCAAGGCAATGAATGGTTTTCCGATGTTAATGATTCCGCTGTTAGTACACAAATAAAGACTGACAGTAGCTCGGTCAAATATTCACATGTATATTTCTGTGCATTTAATATATTGTCACTGTCATGGCAAAACCACTTTATCTCTGAAAAGAGTAACTGCACAGGTTAGAGTATTGAAAAGTTGAATGTAATTTTTTATTTATTTTACTCCTATTTCAATTCTAAATTGCATTTAATGTCAAAGCTTCCTATGTTGGTTTGTTTTCATTATCAGTAAAATCTGAGTCAGGAAAGAAAATGAATGTTTTCTTAGTGTTTTCTTTTACTCTTGTTAAAATCGAGATGATCGAAATAATATTTTTTTAAAAAGCTAGTCCATGTTGTTTGTCTGAGAACAGTCATCATTACTGGTCACTGAATAGGCAGATGAAATTTTAAAATAATATAAAACAGTATAATAGTATAAAAAAAACTTTAGGAAGTATTCATAAGGCTACATGAGACCTACAGACAGTAAGCATCTCATCACAAATGACAAACCTATACAGACATTTATAAAGGTTTATTACAACAGGCATCATAAGCCTTTTATACCATTTTATTTCAATCAAGCATTGCAGTAACACTTTCTGGATAAGCAGCCTTCATAACAAATGACGCTTGATGGAATAAGCCTTTATTATTGTTTATACCCTTATGCATCTTAATGTAGCTTTATGTCCATTGTCATAAAAGGCTTATGTAGCCTTATGAATGCCAACCTTTAGGTTCTGACATCACAGCGACAATATATAATAATTATGTGTTATTTTGCTTTCTGATGAAAAGATGTGGAGAAAAAGGAAATGTAACCATGCCAAAATAAAGAAAGTCTGATGCCCACCATGCAGGTGTGGCAACAGGCTACTCATATGCTCCCAAATCTCCTATTTTAAGATATAAGATAAGATAAGAAAGAACTTTATTTATCCCAAGGGACATTCTTTTGTCATAAACATGCACATTGCAACAAGAGGAATAAAGATAAGATAGAGAGCTAGGAGGGAAGAAGAAGGAAAAAAAAAATTGTAATAGTAATAGTGCAAAAACAATAAGTAAACTATTACAAAAAACTAACAAGTAACTATAACAGATAAATAAAATAAAATAAAATAAAACACTAATAGTGCAAACGGAATAATAAGTAAACTATTACAAAAAATTAAACTAACGTAACTATAACAGAAATAATAAAATAACAGATTATTAATACCAGTGGTTATTAAAAAGTATATAGCAGCAGGTGATGAGAGGATGAGACAATATTCAATAACATACAGATAAATAAACTTTGAGTTATATTGCACAAAACCAAACTTAATGCCGTATGTTGACAAAGATCATCTACTAATCGAGGAAGAGTTATACAGTCTTATTGCCACAGGTAGGAAGAATTTCTTGTGGCGTTCGGTTCTGCATTTAGGGGCGATGAGTCTTTTACTGCGGGAGCTCTGATGGCCCATCAATGAAGCGTGCATGGGGGGTGAGGGGTTGTCCATGATAATGAGAAGCTTTTTCAGCATTCTCTTCTCATACACCTCCTCCAGGTTCTCCAGTCTGACACCCAGGACAGAACCAGCCTTTTTAATCAGCTTGTTCAGCTTGTTGGCATCAGCTGCC
>JBBPCZ010069286.1:0-12074 GCA_037974445.1 Brycinus macrolepidotus | reverse complement strand
CATATATATATATATATATAAGAATCTAAACCCAGATTTATGTGTTGACATGTTCATAAATAACAGACACTTGACACCACATTGTCTTTGCTTTTTAGATAACCAAGAATTGTGTTTCTCACATTCCAAAACAAAAGTGGCATCTTTATTATTTAACCTCATGCTATTTTGCCTCTCTTTTAAACACACACACACACACACACGCACAGAAGCATACTCATTCACATAAATCAGTTTTTATTCACTGTAATTCTACTAATGTTTGTATGATTGCTTTACTTGTGTTTCAACAGATTGTGTTAATAAATGTTTTATTTATTTTCACCAAGTTGTCCTTATTTTATTCTAATGCTGGTTGCTGCCAACATCTGTATCAAAGAATTCACATTTGTTAGACAACCTTCTGTTCTCAAATTAATATTAATTAATATTAATATTACCTTGTTCAGTTAGAAATCAGAGATCGCAGAGACTTTAATGATTTATTTCATTAATGAGGCCTGGTTCCTGCAACTGGTGCCACTCATGAGCATACAGTACGTACGTTCTGATGCCACTCGTATGGACACACAGAACCTATGTATAGATGTGTAGATGTATAGATATATATAGATAGTTGTCAAATTCACCATTGGGTCCAACTCTCCTGGTGGCTGGTCAATTTACTCTCAGCCCTTACATGCTTCTCTCTGCTGTTTATGATCGTCAGCTCTGCTTCAGTTTCTCTGACTCTCCTGCTCTTCTTCTTAATGGAGATGTAATATATAACAGAGTTAGTATTTCTCCATCCCTGTTTCCTAAGTTCCTCTTTTAATAGAAGAAAAAGGGAGATGGAGTGAAATACCTAGTATTACTGGTTTAAAATTAGTTTGGAATTCCTTTTGTAAACTCGGAGCACTTTGATTCTTACATTACACTGAATTATTTAAACATGAAAATGTTCACCTACCCATTTCAAATAGCTTCTCCTGTTACACTGCAATAAGTCTCTCTCCATATTCAGGTTGGTGTAACTGGTCTATAACTGTTTTTTCTCTATAATCAGGTTGGTGTAACTGGTCATAACTGATCTCTCTATGGTTATGTTTGTGTAATTTTAATGTAATCTTGCTTTAATGATAGATGTTCAGTTTCCTCAACAATCTCTAGACTTGACTCTGAGTATTTGGTAATGTATAATATGTGCTGTTAGTAAAAGAGTTAAAAAAAAAAAAACCCACACACACACACACATTGGACAGGAAGCTAAAACCCACACAATGCATCTGAGCAAAGTGTATGTAGGTTTTAGGTCAGGTATGTGTTTTTTTTTTGTAAAGCAGAACCTTCCCTCCTCCCCCATACAGAAATCTGCCTTAACAGAATCAATGAGATGAACTACGACAGAAAGAAGAACTCCCAGAGAACATGAGTAAGACACGCTGAAAAGGTCTCTAAAGCACTGATGGCAAACTCTAGGGATGAGCGCTGGAGCCAAGCACAGTTTGGGGATTTTCCTGCTCAGACAAACTTAAATTAACCCAGCAATTAATTGCCCAGTTTAGCTGGTGTCTTTAGGGCCGTGTTTCCCAAATGGAGAGCTCTGACATGCTATTGTGCAGTGAGAGCTTCCCAGGTGTGTCACAGGAAAAATGAAGCATCCATGTTTTTGCATTTATAATAATTTAAATGTTATGTCATTGTGTCATTATTACATTATTCCAAAGCACAGCTAAAGTGTATCCAATCATCTCAGACATAGTAGTTGTGATATTGCTCCCCTTTTCTACTACCTACTTGTGTAAGCTCAGCTTTTGAAGGCTTTCGCTTATCAAAAGCAAAAAGAAAGAGAGAGACTGAGATCCATGAATGAGGAGCTCTGGGTTTGTCTCTTATGAGTATCAACCAGAATCTCTTTATTATGTGCAATCAAACAAGCCCATGTTTCTCATTAAAAGTAAGTAGACTATGGGCCAATGCATAATAACCAGCAAAACTTGTAATTTTGTGACTTGTTTATGCTTCATGTTGGTGTGCTGTGAGATTTTTCCATAGTAAATAGTGTGCAGCACGAGAACAAAGTCTGGGAAACCCTTAAAATTCTTTAAAAGATCCGTTCTTTAAAGAACCATTTTTGCAACTATGTGCACACAGTGTGTAGGTTCTTGGAGGAACTCATGAATTCATAATGAACCTTTACATTATGTGAAAGTCTTTTACCTTGAAAAGACTCTTCAAGGACTAAACTAAACAAAATTGGTTCTTGTGTAGTGCCCCCAAAATGTGTGAGTACCTGAGGTCATGGTGGCTTTGTGACTTCTTGTCACTCGAGTCTCTAACCCAACTTCATTGGCGTAGATTTCCTCGTATGAGTTACTGCTGTTGTCTGAGTCGGTTGATCTCTGGTCTGCTAAGTCCTCACTCATCTCCAGCTCTGTCTGCTTCTGTATATGCATCCGTGCCCTAACGTGGATTTCAGACTGAAGCTGAATTGTTCTTGCTGTAAGATACGTGCTCTCCACTCCAGACTCCAGCTCTGATAGGAACACTGTATGTATGTGGTACTGTTAGACTTACACTTTGTGTGAGAGCAGGAAGTTGAGGCCAGCACTGCACCCTAAACTTGAAACCCTTTAAAACTCTGTCTCAGGAAGTTGTGTTTGCTTTCTATCTTCTGTTGTTGGAACTGATTTACATGACAACACCTGATCTAATCTCTTTCTGAATGTCTGGGTGTTGTTTGGGTTTACATATTATGTTTTTAGGTGAACACTGTTACAAGACTGGAGAGACAAAATATTACTTAGTTATAGTCACTGTTATAGTTATACTGCTGAGATGAAACACAGTCAGAACAGCAAACTGGTGTGTCATCATGTATTCAGATGGGTTACTCCATATTCAAGAGAATGTTAGAAACTGCTTGTGTGTCTGCAAATCATGTGGTATCTTTATATGCAGAGGAACATGAGGTTGAGGTGTGAATTCAACAAACATTTCCCTGCTATCTCTGCTATAAGGGAAATTCTGCTGATTTTTTTAAAAACAATTCTGTAAAAGCCAGTGGGTGAGATGTAAACTAAATCATTAGGGGTGGTTTGATGTGAAATGGTGCATTATAGAAACCAGAACTAGGGGTGATGATGATGTGGTGGTGGAGAGATGCATTGGTTATGTTTCCCTCCAGCATGTGAGAAGTACACCTCCCCTCACCTGGGTTGGGAGCAGATAGATCTACAGCCCTCAAGAAAAGGAACAACAAATTGCCTAGGCTTTCTAACACTTCTGAAAAGTGGGCAGTTGTTTTAGTTCAGGGCTGCTGAAATCTTAAGCAAAGTGTTCATGATGTATATTACAAAATGGTTTGCCTTTTTTCTCCCAAGTGAATATTTTTTGATAATTTACATTAGACAGAACGTATCATAATGTGTTATGCATTTGGCGAGAGACAATATACACATAACTGATGCACCAAACTGCTAAAGTGTTGTGTCTTAGGGCGACATTGCCACGAATTACGCACAACATTTATAGACAATAATGTATGAGACCGGACTGGAGAATAACCGTAACATGTCTCCTTTTATTTCTTTTCTGTTTGCAAGTTCATATCACTCTGCTGCGCATCTCATTTTACCCGTACGTAAAATGAGATGATTAGTAACTGCAAAGCAACATGGGAAGTGTAGTTTGCCCATATATGCCTCTCCCCCCACTCACATGAAAAGTTCAAACATTTGACTGTCACAATCACCTAACACTTTTTTTTTTACATTAAATAAAATACTGCTCTTAACCAAAACAATTAACAATTCCAACATTGCAATAAGTGCTAACAAATCAATAATGTACTTTCCAGGAACACACATATATATGTACATAATGTCTATTTATTTACACAGTGAACTAGGGAATGAGGGTGGACTTCCTCAAACCCAGGCTAACACCCATAGGATTATTCTCCCCAAGAGAAGGGGTCAGTCGACTATCTACAAATCAAGGAGTTGGTTTGGACAGTGCTCCTGTTTTGGGTAGCACCACTCCGTCTGATGCTGCTCGTCCGGCACCGTTACCGCAATAGCTGAGGCATATTTGGTGTGACTGTGTCAGTCACTGATGGAAACGACTTGGCTCCTGGACCTTCCTGACAAGGAGCTGTTGGTAGAGAAATGTCCAACAGGTGTGCTGACAAGGAAGTTGTTGTCTGTGAGCTGACTTTTCCTCTCTCATTGACTCTCTCCTCCGTTTCCCTGAAGCAACTGGTCGGCATGCCTCTTCCAGATGTTATTCTCAGCAGTCCCGACTGTGTAGGAGACTGGCCCAGTGCGGGAAACAACTGTAGCAGTAACCCACTTAGGTCCACTACTGTAATTTCAAGTCCACACATTCTCCCCTGACCTGAAATCTCTGTACTGTGAATGTTGTTGTAGCTCAGCAAAAATCCATTAATGCACTGATGGAGGGTGCCCTGCCCTTGAGAGGCTTTCAAGGAATGCAAGGACTGAAGGAATCTCTCTGCCAGCCCGTTGGTTGAGGGATGATACGGTGCAGATTTAATGTGTTGTATGTCATATGCTTGTAGGAATGAAGCCATTTTTCTCAATACAAACTGAGGGCCGTTGTTTGATACCATTTGCTTTGAAGGGCCAAATCTGAAAACTTATTCTTTCAGTTCTGGAGGAATTACCACTCTCTACCCCCACAACAAGCAGCCCGTCTGCACTGACAATATCGTGTCTCCTACTGAGGTAGGGTTTCAGTGCTGGATCACTACTATTGTGTTTTCCACCTCTTAGAAGGACACATCATAGGCCAACTGAATTGGCAATGCAGGATCAAAGTCACGCCTCAGACTTCAACAACACCTCCTTTGCTTTCTGAAATGCAGACTGACACTGAAAATGCGACTCAATGTTGATGCCAGGTTAGGAATAAAGCAGCCATAGTAGTTTAGGAGCCCAAGGAAGGATTGCAGCTGGCTGACATTTTTAGGTGCTGAAGCTTCGATGATTGCTTTGGTCTTAGAAGGGGACTTATGGAGGCCCTTGGCATCAGTGATGTGTCTGAGGTATTCCACTGATGGCTGAAAGAATTCACATTTGTGTCTCTGAATTCTTACAGTCTTGCAAGGTCACATCAAGGTTGCAAAGGTGAAACTCATCATCAGGCCCAGTCATCAGGATATCATCTAAGTAACACTGGACCCCTGTGAGTCCACACAGGATCTGAGCCATTGCTCTCTGAAACAGGGCGGGTGCTGACATGATGCCAAATAGCGAAATAAACCCTTGTGTGTGGTTATTGTGAGCAGGCCTCTGGACTATTCCTCAACTTGCATTAGTAAGTATGCTTGACACAGATTGATTTTGGTTCATTTCTGTCCACCAGCCAGTCCAGCAAACAAATCCTCAATTTTGGGGAGAGGATACGGCAAACACTGGGTTAACGGTGACCTTAAAATCACCACAAATCCAGACAGTCCTATCTTTTTTTAATAATGGGAACGATTGGTGTGGCCCATTCACTTATGCTAGCAGGTTCCTGGACCCCATCTTTTACTAACACTTGTAGTTCTGCTTCAACTTTTGACTTTAGAGACTACAGTAGGTGGCGTGCTTTCATGAACTTGAGTTTGCTTCCTGGCTTTACATCAAGCCTCATTGTGATATTCTTCATTGCACCTAACCCTGGTTTGAACACTTCAGGACTCTTCTCCAGCACAGACTGTAGGTCAGTGTTTTGCTGATACACCAAGTCCAACTTAATTTGCTCCAGCCAAGAATGCCCTAGCAATGAGGGGTGGTTGCCCCAGACTACATATAAAGGCAACACTTTATTCTCGCCATTAATTTGCTTGCCAAATTTTATTGTCCATTTCACATCCACCTCCTCTCCTGTGTAGATCTTCAGCACAATATTAGCTGGTTTAAGGGGAAGGTGACTTAAAGGAGTGTCATAAACACTCAGACACCAATGATACTGCAGCGCCAGTGTCAATCTCCATGCAAACTGTATTCCCTTTCAAGAAAGCAATGATGCAGTAGCCCCATGAACCTCCTGCTACAGTGAGTATGTCAAGAAAGACTTTGGTTTCCAAAGCATCACTCAACTGTTTTCTCTACTTCCATGACATTCACTTGTTTATTTTTCTCTTTCAGGTCCACCACTGTCCATCTGCCGACATCTTGGCTCTGGTCGGCTGTTCACAGAATGCATTCCAGTCTGTGTTTGGTGTGGATGGAAGAGATGAGGACACTTTTGATGGTGATCATCTTCTGTAGCAGTGTAAGGTGAGTCTGTTTGAAGATGTTAAATGAGTGTGTCTCCCATTTCAGTTCACTGGTGATGGTAGTATCTAGAAACTTAACTGACTCCTCCACCTGTACAGCTGTGTTGATGATGAGAAGTGAGGGACATGAAGATGGGTGTTTCCAACAGTCCATGGCCATCTCCACCACCTTGTTGACATTGATCTCCAGGTTTTCTTTACATCATACTCCCAGCTGTGATACAGTGTTCCAGTAGACCAACTCATCACTGTCCTTGATGAGACAATCACTTTCACTTGAGGAAAATGCTTTCATTTTAGCAAAACACCCCAAAGCAGCCAACAGCAAGAGTAGTGGTTTGCCTCCCTGTGATAAACCTCGTTAAAAAGTCCAGAGATCCAGTGTTGCTGCAGCACCCTCAGCACCTCCACCTCCAATGTCTCATATCGTTATGTATAATTTAAATTTCATGTGTAGTGTTGATTATAAATATGATTATATACATTTTTACTTTATTGTAAACATGAAATTTAAACTTATTACATTTAGTGGTGATGTTCAAACACACTATTTGAGCTTCATCCTCAACTGAAGAGCTCAAGAGAGAAGTAAGAAAGAAGGACTAAGTAAGATCTAGAAGATCCAAGTGTAATTCATTTATGAAGAACACTTCAGGCATTTCCATCAGCATTAAAAAGCGTCTGCACTTTGAAGACGCTCTGCACAGTCTTCTCCAGTGTTTGCTTATTCTCACTCACTGCCTAAACTGTTTGATAATAATTAATCTGGGAGCATCAAGGTAAGCACATACTTCCTCCAGCACATGTGTAGCCATCTTCTTACACTGCTGCTCCTGTAATGTATTTGAACCATTGATGGGTCAGTACAGTGTATATGAGTCAGTAGATGCTCATGACTGACTAGCACCACTGTAGACTGACAAACAAATCCTAGAGGGCCAGTCAGGCTCTCTTGGACTCTCTTGGAATAAAACACCTGCTGATAGGATGCCATTAGCCACATGGTGACCCCATGGTCCAAGTTTTTCAACTACTTTAAGTTTTATCTAAATATTTTCCCATTCAACAGAAGTCTGCACACATTTTGTAGTTTTTTAATAACCAAGACACTTCAGTGCATGCAGAGTCCTTTTTTTGTAGTTTCTGAACTACACTGCCCAACTTTTGTCTAAAAAACAGAAGACAACAGACCTCCTAGTTGTTGAAAATGTTTTAATAATTGAGGCAATTTGAGAAGTGAAAAGTATTCTTTTTAATACTTATTTAAATAGTTAAAGCTATGATTTCTGCTTCACAAATCCCAACTACAGGATGCTCACAGGGAAAATCAGCCCAGGTTTGTCCATCATCAGATCCAGCAACCCTGAAGCCAGTTATAGCACAGTCCTCATTTCCCTGGTGATTATTAGGTTCCCCTTTCCACCAGAACCTGAAAACACACAAAATCAAAACGGTGTCTTTGTTTCACATTAGATCTTCAGAAAAAGAGCACAAGTGAAAACCATAATTTCATTTCAGTGATCTCTTACCCAGTGGTCAGTGCTGAACCGTCCACCCATTTCCAGACCCCCTCTGTGTCCCCGTCAGTCAGACCAATCCAAGCTTCACTGCCACCAAAATTGTTAGTGATGAAGTCCTGTTATTGTGATTGATCAATATGAGTAAAGGCATCTGAACACCAGTGCTTATTTTTCTCCCTCTTTTTTGGAAATCTTAAGAGACTGAGGATATGGTGGTTTTGAAGTTATTTTGTGGGAGTTTGATTAGTATTTGTTTATGTTAGGGAGGTTATGCTGTTGTACCTTTATTTTTTCTTCCTTTTCTTTAAGTATTTTTCTGCTTGGGGTGGAGATCATTTATTTAAACCGCTCCTGAAGTTATGCTTCCTCTTATGAATAAAATCTGAAAATGAGAACCTCATGACTGTGTGTATTAGTCTTGTAGGTTGGATGCGGGAAGGTTTAGAAGGTTTTATTTATACTGTGGGTTGCCCTAGACAGGTCATAACATAAAGTGAGGGCCCGTCTGGGATCTGCTCAGATGAAAAAGGACAATGCCATATTTTTCAAATTATGCTATATAAATAAACAACAAATTGCTTTGTTCAGACAACAATGACTTTGTTCTGACAACAGTGGTGAAAAACACAAACTAGGCTGAGCAGTTCACTAGACTGAAAAATCAGAGTGATAAGTCAGTCATTTATCTCAAAAACTGGAACAATTTCAGTATTCAGCCTTGACCTGCTGTTTCAAAGTATTCTTCCCAGCTCTGTAATTACTAAAGGCAAAACTGGGAAAACTTGGGACATGTCTCCACCACTTTTAGATGTCTGTTTTCTGTCGGTTTAAAATTTTTATGTCTCACTGCAGAAACTTGTTTTAATGCTTTATAAGAATGTTTGTAAGACCATGCAAGACATGTTATCTTTGACACTACAGTGACACATGAAACTCTGCTGGATACTCACCTTGCTGGCAGTAAATAGGTTGACCCATTATTTCTGTCACTACATTGTATCTTTTTTGTAGATGTATACTGCCACCCACTGTCTTTCTCTCCTGCATATGTGTTTCAACTCTGAGCGTCAGCCAGTCTCTAATAACCCTAACATCACCAAAATCATTCCACCCTGTTTATCCTTAACCAGTGTTACAGGGGTGTTGGAGCCTATCCCAGTGATCCTAGGCTGGAGGGCAGAGAAACACTCTGGAGAGGTTACCAGTCCATCACAGGACAGACACACAGACATTCACATCCATTCACACCTAGGAGCTCCCTCCACTCCTCCTGAGAACATCGTCTGGCTCTGCCATCCCTACACACCCAGTCCAGACTGGTCTCATTCATGATTCCCTGCTGGTGGAATGAGCTCTCGAAGGTGACCAGAGCAGCAGAATCCCTCAAAAACCTCACAAATCTTCAAAAACCTCTTGAAGACTCATTTATTCAGAGAGCATCTCGTCTCCTGATGATTTATCTATCTTCTTGCACTACTGCCTACATAAAGATTTTAGCACTTAGAACTCTCCTCTGGTTCTCACACCGTCCTGGAACTTGAGTGTTTCCTCAAACTGTAAGTCGCCTTGGATAAAAGCATCTGCCAAATGAATGTAATGTAACATTCACTCCTGGTTCAAAGTATTCTGCCCTACTCTGTAAGTTCAAAAGGCCTTTTTTATGCTGACAACCTTGGGGACGCTGGGGTCATATCCCTACTACGTTTAGACATGTCTGTTTTTAGTTTGTGTACACGTTTTATCTGATCGCTCACTGCAGAAACCTTTGAAAATGCTTTCTAAGAATGCTTGTAAGATCATTCAGAGTGTATTGTCCTCAGCACAACAGGGACACATGACACTCTGCTGGCTGTGCACTGTCCTGACAATAAATAAATAAGTTGACCACTTACTTCTGTGACTATGTAGCTTGTTTTGTATACTGCCACCTACTGTTTTTCTCAGGCATCTTTTCTGCATGTGTGTTTCAACGATAGCCATCTAGCCATCTAACCAGACTCTCAAAAGTCTATCACCACCGAAAGCTCACCCACATTTCATCACCACCTCCTGGGTGCTCTCTCTTTCTCTCACCTGTTTTTCTCTGCTGTTTATGATCATCAGCTCTGCTCCTCTCTCTCTGCAGTCTCTGTCTCTCCAGCTCTTCTTCTAAGTAGAGATGTCGTAGATACGAGAGTTTAAATATGTCCATCCCTGCTTGATGAGCTCCTCTTTTAATAGAAAACAAAATGATCCAGAGTGAATGATCAGCTATTACTGTTTTATATGTTTCTGTCTCTTTGAGGTGTGTGCAGTAACATGAGAGACAGTGCTGTGCTGGGAGATATTGGCACTCAGGGTTCTGCAGTAATAGATCAGTATTCCAGTGCCAATATTCTCCGTGAAAGGGTCCCACAGTGGTGCAGTGGGTAGCACTGTTGCCTCACACCTCCACTTTGGGGCAGCTGGTGGCCTAGTGGTTAGGGCGTTCACCCTGCGATCAGAAAGTCGTGGGTTCGATTCCCAAGACTGCTAGTAGCACACGGGCGCCGTGTTCCTGGCTGTCCGCTGCTTCACTTGGTGAATGGGTTAAATACAGAGAAAGAATTTTGTGCTGTTCACACTGTGTGCTGTGGTGTGTGCATGTATGACAGAATGGTCACTTTCACTTTCAGGGTTGGGCATTTAAATCTGGGTCCTGGCCTTGTGTGTGTGTAGTTTGCATGTTCTCCTTGTGGTGTGGGTTTCCTCTGGTTTCTCCCACAGTCCAAAGACATGCATGTTAGGTGAATTGGGGATTCTAATTGACCGTAGGTGTGTGTGTGTGTGCGCGTGGGCCTAGGGTGAGTCCCTGCATTGCGCCCGCAGACCCCGGCATACGCTCCTGCGGCCCTAGTAAGGATAAAGTTACCAAAAATGAATGAATATTCGCTGTAAAAGTGTGGCGGCTGTTCTGGCTGCTAGACCACCCTCAGTCGCTAGAGGGAAGCAAAGGACCGGTCCTAAGTAACTAGGAGCACTAACATACACCTGCTCTCTACCTGCTTAAAAGCGTGTAGCAGGTTCTCAGTCTGTGTTTTAGAGTTCTGGCAAAAGACTTCTTGATTTTTGAGGTGCTTCTCTAGTCTTGAGTTGCCTCATGAGTTTCTGAAACTCACAGCGGGGGTAACCAACTTGCAAAGTTTTATTTGTTCTTCATGTCCCTTTTGATTAGGAAAGTCAGTTTTGCGGATAGTTTGTGATTTTCCTTTGCTTTCCTGTTTTGAGTTCATCAGCCTGTTTGATAAGTAGAGGTCCTTCTCTAACAACTAGCATAGCACATTTGCACATCATTCTTTTTTGTATTTTATTCTCTTACCTCCCTGTCTGCTCTGCGCTCGGGTCCCATCCATCACTGCAGGGGGTTTATTCAGATAGACTTGGCCTTTTAACATGTACGCCTCTGTTTGAATTAACCTCAGAGTGGGTGACCACGTTACAGACTACAGTATAGCAGGATTGAATTCTTAACATCATATTAGCCATTGATTTCGTACCTTCTGAAACCATGATGACAACAATTAATTAGCAAGAAGATTTATTCACACTCTGTGACCAAAAATAGCTTCAGTGCAGATCAATAAAGTTTAATGAAGAATCACACTGCAAAAATTTAGGGGGGCCTTACTTACACTGAAAATGTCTGCTTGTCAAAAAAAGATGGACTTACTGACTGATAAGAAGATAACACTTTACATGTGTATAGCATGTCTAATATGCAATATCAGTAGTTCACATCAGACTGCAAAGCACCTCATGGACCTGACTTGTACTTCACTAATATTTAATCAAAATGTAATTACACGATAACATGTCCATTATTTAGCTGCAGGTAGAAGTCTAAGAACACAATTGGCTTCGCCCTCTCTGGGTGGGTAGGATGGCCCTCCCTCTCCTCCCATCACTCAATCATGCAATGTTTATTTCTTTGATAAGACAAAAATTCTTTCTAATAAATGGAAAAAAAAGTTCATCAGTCATTTGAATTTATAAAATTCACAATTACACTGTTTACACTGTACACAAGATACCTTTCGTCCAAATGTTGCTCCTGTAATATAGAACTGGAGCTAGAAGGAAAACATTTTGAACAAAAACTCTAAGCCAAATGCTACTCACATAGTTTCCATTACATTTACATTTACATTTACGGCATTTAGCACTCTTATCCAGGGTGATGTACACCAGTGCTTAGTAATCCACATCTGTTCTTCATACCTGTAAAGCTTAAACTTAAATCAACATCTGCTTTTGACTAAGTTACTGCT
>JBBPCZ010069159.1:0-12078 GCA_037974445.1 Brycinus macrolepidotus | reverse complement strand
TGTGTGTGTGTGTGTGTGTGTGTGTGTGTGTGTGTGTGTGTGTGTGTGTGTGTGTGTGTGTGTGTGCGTGTGCGTGTATGTGTGTGTATGTGTGTGTGTGTGTGTGTGTCTATGTGTGTGTGTCTATGTGTATATATCTCTGCTTAGTAATCAGCATAGTGTCACACTGTACATCCTCTACCGGAGTGTGTAGCTCTAGGCTATGGCAGTGGAAAAGTAATACTAATGATTTATAGGCAATTACAGACACGTCAACAACCAGGACCGACAGTCCAAGACAGAAAAAAAGAACTCGCCTTGCCTTCTTTTCTTTTTCCTGTCTTATACCATCAGAAGCTGTTTCAGTGTTTTCCCCTTGCTACTTTTTTATATCTCCTTATTTTTAGTTGTCACTTTTCCTGCTCCCACCATTGCGCTCCCTACGTCTCCTGTCATTTCTTTCCATCCCACTATATTTACCCATTGTGGTCCCTAATGTGACACTCTCTAGCCTCCCTCCCGTGACATATATGCCTTATATTGTATGTAGGCCTTTATTGAGAGTTTTTATTGACATTTTCTATGGCTTCAAAATTTAATAACACAGCTACATGATTAAAACATAGTAAACACTGGATGAAAAGTTATTGGTGAAACAGGATCATGTTTTTCAACATTGCAACAACTCGACAAGAGTGCAGACTTGAACCTGTTGACACAATGTAAATAACTATGCAAAGACTATGCAATGACATAGAAAGTATTACACGATTATCTATACTCATTCTAAACTACAGTATTTAAAAGAGCTTTCCCAGCCATACTGTATCAGTAATTCAGACATTAGTCGTGCCATGAATTTCAATATCGACAAATAAAAGCATGGCTAAAATGTAAGTGACCTTTTAATGTAATTGTCTGTTGACTATAAACAAGACAATACTAGGGACGGGTAGGAGTCTTCATTTGACAATGAAACAATAGAAAAAGGTCTGTAATGCATGTACAGCCTCTTGATTTAGAATGAAAACTGAATGTATATATCTATGTAATGTCATAGAAGTCATTATATAAATATGCATTTGAATAGCAGACTTTCATGAGCATTAAAAACAGCTTTCCCATCCACGTCTGCAATTCAAACATTCGCATGCCATGAGTTCCTATTATGCCATGACACAGTTATAAGTATGTAAAAAGGACTAATTACAGTAGACCACTCAACATCTTTCTTTTCAGTCATAGCTTCCTCAATCTCACCTGTAGTTCCGATGAGTGGAGGTAGACACATTTGTCTAGTGGTTGTGGTCCTAGTTTTTGATCCTGGGAGGGGCTTGCAGGAGCACAAACGAATCCACCTGGTTTTGTCAGCTGGCAATAAAATCTGTTTATATCGCCAACTGTTTATATTGCAGAGCGCTTGATCTTGATTGTATTCCGGCTTCCACTTGTATTCTCTCTCCCTCTCTGTAAATATCATTTATAAATGAAATTGAGAGAAAGGACAAGATTGAATTATGCATAATGGGAAGGTCATCAGCGGAGCATCTGCGCTGATTAATGAAAAATAAAGCAAATGGGCAAAAAATGCTTCCAAACCACACGCTCGATTGGAGTGAGTGGCACGTAAAAGCATGCTTACAGCCAGAAATAAATAAATAAATAAATAAAAATATCTCTTTCCCAAGCACAGTGCTAACAGCATATATAAATTATGGCAGGGAATATCTCATCTCTGTGCAAATTTCTATGCCTGGCATGCCTGCAAGTCCTCAATTAGTCTGCATTTTCCAGCAGCTAGCAGCCCCACCATACTTACTCGCTGATCAACCGCTGGATAGGTGCCCGCTTTGGTGCCTGCTGGAAAAGCCCAGTGTGGAGCGCGGCCGGATGACTTCCTGCCTCTTGATATCCTCACCAATTATGGAATGACAGAGAGTAGGCAAGGGGGATAGCTTGGGCGGACACTTTTAATGTGCCATTCCACAACCCTTCCATCAAAGTCACTCCCAGGAGGAATTTAAATAAGTGTGCGAACGTGATCTAAGCCATCCAAACAATGCTACGTTTAAAGCTTTCACACTGGCTGTCAAACACATGGATGTGTTGTTATGGGCTGAAGTGCTTGATGACCACCTACCTTAAATGTCCAAGCAGATTTGTTGTTATTTCAACCAGTTACCCAGTACACAGTGAAGTGAAACAACGTTACTATGACTATGGTGCAAGACAAAACAACGCAAGACTGCATGAGTGTAGACAGAACTGCACAGAGTGCAAGACTTCAAAACACAACAGTAAACACTGTAACCAGACAGGTCAGCATACAATGCAGCCGACAAGAAGCAGAAACAGAACTGAGAGGGAAGATCGTATTATGTACAGATACAGTATTCTGGCAGCAGGGTAATTAAATGTGCAAAAACACAAATATTTATGGGGAAAGAGATGAGATTCATGAGATTCATGAGATTCAACTTGTAAATATTAGGAATCTCGGTGCTCTGGATGATCTCCACAGAAGAGTTGTTTACTTACAGTGAAGAGTGATCATTTCATTCCTGAAATCAACAACCATCTCTTTTGTTTTGTCCACAGTTAGAGACAGGTTGTTGGTTCTGCATCAGTCTGTGAGCCATTGTACCTTCTTTCTGTACGCTGACTTCTTGTTTGCGATTGCACCCAGGTATCTCATTAGACAGGTCCTTCCTCTCTTGTTGTTTATTAGTATTCTTAATTATTTTGGCCCAGTTTTCATCAGTTAATTTGTATATTTGATTGATTCACATGTGTATACAAGGCCTGAGTAAATGCTAGTAGGAAGTTCCTCTTCTGGAAACCCTTCTCCCTGGTTGGAAAGGTATGTGTGTACTGCGCGATAGGTTCTCAAGATCCGTTGAACTCTTGTTTTAGTTTTCACCTCGACTTTGCGGTCACCGTGTGTTCACAGTAAGCCTGTTCCGGTGATCGCCAGCATAAGACTTCCTTTCTGGAAAATCTCACCAACTCACCACTTCATATTTAGCAAGGTATGTGTCGACTCCTTGTGTATTTAGACATCCATTGATTTTATTTTTGGTTTTCAGCTTGCCACCAAGGTTACTCGCCCCACTTTGAGTATGTTCCTCATTACTGATTTTCAGGTTGGCATACGTTTAGTCGTAGTACTGTATTGGCCTTGATATTTGCTGTCAGTAATGCAAATGTGTTTGTTTTTAGCGTCACATTCCGCGCTGCTGCTTTTCCAAGGAAATCACAGCTGATGTGTACTGTATGTACACTATAGAAGCACACATATATAAAGCATGTATATATGGGGTACGATACAGCTATGTTTAACGTGAGGGACATATTGATTAAGGGTAGCTTTCTTTTTTTTCCCGGCAGGTAGCACCAGGCAGGCCAAACTGATCATTAAGGGTTGGTGTGCCGTGTTTCAATCCGACTGTGGGTTTGCTTTTGTGTCTTTTAGTTGGTTTTGTTGTTTTGCTTTGTTGGTTTTGTCTCTGCTCTGCTCTTGCCTCACCCAAGTTTTGAGCATTTTAGTGTAGGACAAACCACTGACTGGTTTACGGTTGAGCTTATTTTATATAACTGGTATATATGTTATATAAAAGTGTGCAGCACAGGCATGGGCTGTGCAGTTGACCACGAAGGGTCACTTGGAACATAGTTGCAGCACCTGTTCTGTTTGTGTTTTTTTCTTTTTCAATTTTCTTTTTATTTTTGTATGTGTCTGTGAATCAGCCACAGGAATGTATATTCTTTTGTTTAGTCAGGAATATCACTTGGTACCTATTATGTCAGATTGTTGCCCAAATTAAATTTTTTCTTTGTAATTTAAAGCCGCAGCTCGGTGTCCCTATCGGGGAGGCTAGTCACCAGGTCACCCTCAAAAGTCTACAAAAGCACTTGGTTTGGTTCACTTCTTAGTGCTGCTGTGTATGTGTGCACGTGTGCGTGTGGTTTGGGAGAATTAAACACCTTTTCCCATCAGTCTGCCTCCCCAAGGTAAGCCTTAGTGTTGCTGATGATGATTATAGTCTTACCTATCATAGGCTTCAAACTATTTGGCGGTGTGATCACGGAAGTATTTTAATGATTGTTTATTGATGCGGTTTTACAAATTACTCAGTCATGAAGATTTTTTTTTGCAATACAGAGTCTAATTGTTTTTGTTCTTTGAAGTAATTGTGTTTATAATGAATGAATTTTGCCACACGTTAATCTTAATCAGAATCAGAATGAGAGGAAAATTCCCAGAGGAAATTGCTTATGTTATGAATGCACAGACACACTTAGACACAGAGACAAGTACTATATAAAATATAAAGTCTAAATAAATCCAAAAAAATCTCTGCAGGAAATACTCGCTACGAAATACACTATGCTGTATACACAAATCCTGGGGAGTAAACACTGCAGATAAGCAATTTACGCCCTCTCCTCAGAACCTCATGTGGATCTTCAACACCAGCTCAATCGCCAAGAAAGCCCAGCACACTGGTGCTGCCGAACTGAAGTCTATGAATAGCATTCTCATAGTGTCTTTTTTCAAAATGTGCTTTGTATCTAGATGGGTGAGGGCCAGGTGAATGGTGGTTATGATGGCATTATCTGTTGAATGGTTGGGATGATACACAAACTGCCAGAGGTTAAGTGAGGGGTCTTTATGACGAGTGTCTTGAAGCACCTCATGATGGTAAATGTGAGTGTAGTGGGACAGTAGTTATTGAGGCAGGACACCGAATCATTCTTGGGCACAGGGATGATGATGGTGACTTTGAAGCATGCTGGGACCACAGTGGTACTCAGAGGGATACTGAAGATGTCTATGAAAACATCTGCCAGCTGGTCTGCACAGCCTCTGGTTGATGGGGGGAGTGATGGTCTTCCTCGCTGCAGTGTCGTTCCATGCCTCAAACCATGCATAGAAGTAATTCAGGAGGTGGAAGGGAGGCCTCAATGTCACAGGCAAGTGGAGAAGTCCTGTGAAGTGATTGCCCTACAGGTCCTGGAGGTGGCCATTGATTTCCTAAGCATGTTCATGCTTTGCTGCTCTGATGACCCAGGGCATGTTGGCCCTCACTGTCCTCAGGGCAACCTTATCACCTAATTTGAAGGCAGTGTCACAAGTTCTTAGAAGTCTTAGAGACTGTATTGATCTTAGAAACAGTAACGTCAATGCACTTTCTGATGTGTCTAGTCACTGATACCCAGGTTGTACTCCTCCAGGTTGGTAGGTTACATCCTCCCTAAACACTTTCCAAGTCAGTGTGCTCAAAACAGTGGTCAAAACACATAAACAGCTCCTGGGGACCAGACTTTTGTCTACTTTGTAGCAGGCTTGGCAGTCTGTATGGATTAGCATGAGTAGGTCTGAGAAGCCGAGTTGGAGGCGAGTTTCAGCTCAGTGCACACCAGCGATATTTGTGTAAACAGCATCCAGCATGTTTTTCCCTCTCTTTGCAAAGTCCACATACTGGTGGAATATAGGGAATACTGACTTGAGATTTGCATGTTTGAAATCTCAGAGACAATAAACTGGAATCTACACCGCCACTTTGAGCAAGATGGTGAATTTCTGACATAAAATGTAGATAAAATGGTGTATATCTAACAGTTACAAACTCCTGCAGTAACTAGAGAGGAGTACAGCATTCATACAGCCTTCAGTGCTAATGTAAATACACAAGCTCCTTCTCGAGTCTTACCATACGGAGTTGCATTTCTGTCTGCATGAAACACAGAGAATCCATCCAGCTGAATGGTGATGTCCAGAACACTGTTGCTGAGCCAAGTTTCCATGAATAAAAGTATAGCAGTCTCTAAATACACACTGGGTCAACTACCGAAGTCACATTTTATCCAGGTTAGAGTTCCAAAGAGAAGGCATTTGCAAGAAGTATGGACAGGAGAGCCATTTGGTTCGGATTAGTTTTACCTTAGTGTGCTACCTTAGTATCCCACCTGTTTGGCATGCTTTCAATTTCTTGCACATCACTTATGATGTCCTCTTCCCCTGGCCAGCAGCATCAGCCTGGTTCCCACAGCAGACTGGGGATAGGCAGCTTCACCAGCAGAACATCTGTAAATAGTTTTAGCTTTGTGTCAGGACCCTTTAGACCCTTTAGCTTTGTTTCAGGAAACACTATAGAAATGCTACATATAAGATAAAATATATCGTAATATATTTATTATATGTTTCTTTTACAAGGTTAATCCTTGTCCATGTCAAATCTAGGACAACAAAAAAAGGTTATGTGCAATGTTATCTTAGCTAGCTATTATAAAAAAAACTAGACTTGCATAGGGACGCTCGCAGAAATTAATGGAAAGGTGTGCTTTCTCCTCATTGCATCAGTTCAATACGACTTTTACGACAGTAAAAGACAGAAGTATAGTTTTAGCTGTCGCATGGAAAACATCACTATTATATAGTGGCGCTGCTACCCACAGGTTTTGTAGTTCAGTTGTAATTTACTCCTCTCAGCCGGTCAGCTGAATTCAGAGCTTCTGCTCTTGTATGATTACAAAATGACTGTTTTCATACAATTTTTCATCATCTGTTGTCCAAAATTTCCCATTGGCAAAATGAATGTTTTGAAAGCACACGGCAGAGATCTGCACTTGTCTTTTTCATAACCACAGCTTCTAAAGGTTAAATGTCAATTTCTAGCCCTCAAAGGTGGTGCGTGAATAATCATGAAGCTGTCGTGAAGGAATATCATTTGTGTTTTGTGTGTGAATATCAATTTCACACCAGTATCCTGGTAACAACTGTCCCGTTTCCCTGTTTCTATGGCAACACCTCTGACATATTTACATGTTAGCAAGCACACCTAAACACTGAATACTCATGATGACCCGGACTTTTGTCGGTTGAGTCGCAATCATGTAAATCATGTAAATCCTGCTTTTACAGGAACGTTTTTGAAATATTTACACAGAGGTATTTGCGTAATTGTCACAAGCACCACATTTAAAGAGGAGTAAGTGTGTGAGTTTTATTAAAAAGGCCTCAGCATGCATTCTAAATGTCTCTCTCTCTTTCTCTCTTTTTCTCTCTGTTTGCTCTCTCTCGGCCTTCTGTGCGATGGGTGACGACTTTTTTAATGCGACCACTGACCACTTCAATGCTGCATGCAGGTAAGTGAAAGCTCTATGAATTTTGATCAGTCTCCATTGATGAAGCTTCATTCATGCCGAATGTCTGGGAAACAGCACGGTTGCTTTAGAGATTACTGAATAGTCATTCATAATCAGTCACTGCTGGTCATACACCGGCAAGGTTAAATTACATGTTTTGTTGATTTTGAAGTATAAGCTAATTCATCCTCTAAAGGGAGCAATCTTAAATGTGGTATTTTTCTGCAATTTTTTGTCCACAGTTTCCATTTATTTCACATTGCGAAAAATATAAATCTTGATAATAAAATGTGCCATAACTTTGTACAGGTCATATTTTTGTCCAAATGGCACATAAACAGTTTTTCTGTATTAAAATATGTGTTCTCTGTATTGTGCACTTATTTTTCCTTTTAAAAAATCAACAAAACATATAATTTGACCAGATGTGCCCAAATATTGCGGAAGTTTACCAGGAAGCATTTTTGAGGGAAAATGCGAGCGTTTTCTCTCAAGTTATGGCACATGTTAGCAGGGTCTCGCTAATTAATTCAGTGTTAGAGATCTGCCGCGTGGCTTTGTGTGCTCGTTCGCGGTGTATCTTCTTAACGTGAGCTGACGGCAATCTGTTGAGGCCTATAGCTTTGTAATAAAGCCTGACTCAGCCTGCACTAGCAATTAGGATCCACCACTAGCATCTCCTTTCACGCTGGCAGCCAGTTATATCTGTTGTGTCAGAGGTGAGCGTGGTATTTTCGAGGCTGAATATCTTGCTGGAAATCAGCCTGATGCATTGACCTGACCTTTCTGCCTCAAAAACTCAAGCTTTCACTAAATCTTCTTCTTCCACTCAACACGGACAAACAGAGTCTTTGCTTGCAGCGAAAAAGCAATGGCAGGTATTCGCAGCTGACGAACGACCTTCAACCCATTTTCACATATCACAGGGAAGACAAATGCCGCCACCTTGTATTTTGGCTGCGGTTTGATAAAGGACATTCTGTTAGCAGACTGTGTGTAGGCATGCCATGGAGCAGATCAAGAAACGATGCAACAGATATTGGAACATCTGGAGAGTTTAACAGATTCAACTATTAAAAATAAAGGTAGCAAAAAGAGTTCCTTGGAAGAAAAAGAAGTTGTTTCAAGTCTATTGTAACTGTATAGTAACACATTAATAATGCATGCAATGACTGCATTATTGTAACTATTGGTGATATAGCTGCAATAATATAACTACTAGTGATGTATTCACTTTTGCAGATGGTTTACAGTAGTGCAGCCTATGCAATTCAACAAATGTATTAGCTTCAGTTTTTACTCATGTAATTATATGTAATGACATTAGGGTATGCATGTCTATTTGCATAAGCTGCAATTCTGCTGTAATCCAGCTGTAACAGTGAATACATCTCCAGTAGTTGCATTACTGTTGCATGCATTGTTTATGTGCACTCCTAAGAGTAGTGCTCTTCTATTTTCATGGCATTGTACCGCTAATTATTTTTATTCAACTGACAACTGACATAGATGCACAATTACAGATTGTAGCCCATCTGTTGCCATGCAGTTTATCAGCCCACTTGTACCCCATTCAGTTTCTGACTACACGATTGGTGTTGACTAGGTATTATTTAGGTCTTAATACAACAGTGTAGTATGTGTGGAGCTAAGTGTATCAGATACAGTGGTGTTTCCGGTGCTTTCATTTACACACACAGTGTGCTATCTAATATGTATCCAGAATGTATTTTACCACTTTCCATTACAACAATAACAATAATGCTTAACATTATATTGCTATTAAAGTAGCAGCTCTCAAATGTGGTGCTACAGTGTTAGAGGTGTACAGAGATGTCACCATCTGTATCTGTATCTGTCCAATGGACAAAATTACCTGTCTCTGTATCTGTATTCGGATCGTCTGAAAGCGAGTATAGTTTATAATTGAAATTTGCCTTAGAACAGGCAAATGTCTCTCCTCGTCTTTTTGACCGAACTAAGTTTTTTCAACAATGTGAACCCCACCCTCTTTGACAGCTGAACAATCAGTGGCAGTCTTGAGTGATGCCTATGCCAAAGAGAGAGAAAGAATGAGTGAGCAAGTTCACTGTAGCACTGAAGGAGCACACTGTGCTAAGCTGTGCTATGAAATCTGGACAGACTGTTGTGCGGGTGAAAAGCAGGCAGGAGACTTACTTAATGGCCTATCACTAGAACTCTACCACTGTGCCATCTTATTGATGGACTCCATTTGCCCCCAAATGATGATGCCAGCCCTTTTGCCACTGCAGGGCCGAGAGAGAGAGAGAGAGAGAGAGAGAGAGAGAGAGAAAGAGAGAGAGAGAGATGAAAAGATGGATAAAGATGGAGCTGAACTAAGATCAGGGCACTCAGACTATTCAAGTATGCCCGAACCTGACGTGTCTCGTTGCCCTCCTTCAATCTCTCCTCTCCCTCTCTCTCTCTCTCTCTCTCTCTCTCTCTCTCTCTCTCTCTCTCTCTCTCTCTCTCTCTTTCTCTCACACACACACACTGACACACACATGAAGGAGCACACCCTCTCACTGCATTCAATCACTCACTCTCTCACAAACGTCAGATACTTTTATTACTTTCAATCTCTTTCTCTTATGCTCTATCTCTCTCGCCCTTGCCCTTGCTTCTCTCTCCTTCCTTCACTCTCTCCCTCCCTTTCTCCCTCCCTCTATCCTTCTATCATTCCACCTTGCTGTCACTGGGGAGTTGCCAGTTGCCAGGGTTGTAAAATTAATTTGAAACCTTCCTGGTGGTTTTACTTGGGGGAATTACCAAGTCACCCTCTAATTAATCCAAAACAATGCTGGGTTATGAGCTGTGTATGTGTAGTCGGCCTCCAAAACCTGAATGAGACCTGCAAAGTTTAACGAGCTGCTAACTCATTCACATGAGCAACAGGAATATATTCTATATATATTCACTTTATGTGAATGCATTTTATGTGCATAAAGATGACTGAGGCCTCTCGGAAAAGAGCATATAGCATTGCAGGCTGAGAAGGATCCAAATAAAACAGCTGATTCATGGCTGAAATCAATCATGAATAAGAAAAAGATAAATAGACATTATGGTTGTTACGGCTAAAGTTGTTTAGAAATGAGATGTTTCTGTGAGTCATTGCTGTACAATTGTGTTAGTATCTATATAAGTGTCTAATAAAGACTGTGCCAAGGGGAACCAGTTTTAGGATCATTCTTATACAGCATGGGAAATTGTCTCCACACACAAACACAAGGATTAGTAAAGCTGCTATGTAGCCTTTCCTTGTTTGACCTGGTTTATGGTTTGTTTTGACTTCAGGCAGGTTTGAAAGATCTGAGGCCTAACAGATCTGGAAGGCTTTAGCCAGATTTAACAACCTCTTGCTCCACAGAAGAAGAAGTAGAACATTCTCAGGCCCGTAGCTTGTGGTCCAGCTAAGCTAACTCATTTGCAAGTGTCTTAATTTCAGCTTGATTTGGGGGTGTGTGGGAGGGGGGGTTCAAGATGCTAATGCTTTTAGAAATATATAGTAGAAAAGGAGTACTATTTGAAACAAGCAGGGAAGAGCAAAAGGTTGGGTTAAAAAGAGAAAAAAACACAATTATGCTGTTCAAGCAAGTGTGAGAAATGATGATGGAAGAAATAGTAAGGAAGCAGGGAGAGGGAGAGAGCTAGCAGAGGACGAAATCATATTGTTTGAAATATTCCTACAAAATACGCAAGGGGATGATAAAAATACAGATCAAAGTACAGAGAAAGTGGGAGTGAGAGCCGGAGAGAAGGGAAGGGATGAAGGGACCAGAATGGCCAGGTCTAATCTGATGTGAGGCTGGTAGGGGCCCACATAGGGCGGAGGTAGCCCTCAGGCTTCAGAGCACCAAGATATGATTAGTTCTCCTGAGGGAAGGTTTCTCACGTATGTCCCTCCTGCTTGTTCAACCCCTCCACCAGCGAAAGATAGATTGAAATGCTTCTACTCACCCAGCTCCTTCAATAGCCTGACTGTGGCATTAATCTTCACTCTTCTAGGTGAAGGTCACTTGGTCTCTTCCAACTCCCTTTTTTCTTGCTTCTTGTGTCCCTCATACTTATTTTCTCAATTGGTGGGTCGTCTCTTTGTTCCCAAGACACTTTATGTTGCCGTCAAACTGTCTAAAAGACAATTTTGATTCCTACACCCTGTGGTCCCTCTTTGTAATTTTGTAAACAGCCCTGTATTCCCAGGACGCATTGTTCCTACACTGAAATTTTCTAGGGTCTTCTCAAGGCCCCATGTTTAAGCCCCGTAATAATGTTTGGCTTTCATGAAAATAAGATGAACATTCATACCTCTGGTGTACTTACAAGCATACACACTGTTACATGTTATGCACAATCAGTGAAAAATATTTGAATCTGTGTTCATGGACGGGCTGCTTTCGAATAGATTCCCTTATCAAAGCACACTATGGTGAACAAGTATGTTAATCAGTTCTAGATCAGAATCAGAAAACTTTATTTATCCCGGAGGAAATTGTTTATGTTTCAACTGCACAGACACACAGAGACACAGAGGTAAAACCAATATAAAATATAAAGTCTAAATAAATCCAATAAAACCTTTACAGAAAATACTCTATATGAAATACACTATGATTTATACAGAAATGCCTGAGTATCAATACTGTAGATAAGTAGCTTAGAGCTGAGTGAATTACTAGTGACACAAATAATGGTTAGGAGTATGATATTGCACATAATAGAGAAACACTATATGGACAAAATGATTGAGATGCCTGACCGCTACACAGGGACTTTTATGACGTTGCATTCCACACCACAAGAGTGTTTCTATGCGAATATGTGCGCATTGATAGTGTAGAGCATTTATGAAGTTGGACGAGAAGGCCTGGCTCACAATCTCCATTCCAGTTCATCCCAAAGGTGTTGGATGGGGTTGAGGTCAGGGCT
>JBBPCZ010069148.1:0-12078 GCA_037974445.1 Brycinus macrolepidotus | reverse complement strand
ATCTTGTGGAAAGCCTTCCAAGAAGAGTGGAAGCTGTTATAGCTGCAAAGGGGAACCAGCTCCATATTAAAGTCTATAGATTTCAATGTAATGCCATTAAGGTACCTGTATGTGTAATGGCATCCCAATACTTTTGTACATATAAAGACATATTTTATACTTACACAGTAACCTTTCATTGCAATACAAATCTAACAATAACAATATTCTGATGAAACAAACCAATAGTAAGTGTTTCCACAGCGACTTGATCTGCGTTCTGAATGAATGTACACACTCGTGTAGCACACAAAAAGCTCTGATTCCACACACTGATGCAGTTTACTAACATTGACGCGCTCATGGTCCAACTACTCTTGGGGTCATATATTTAAGTATCTGAATATATTTCCTGCAATATGTTCGGCATGACAGGATTAAGAAGCCCAAACCACTCGTTCTGTTAATCAGAAAACGATTACAGCAATCATGTCATGCTTTGTTCTCTGCTTTTTGAATTTGAGTAACACTCTTATAGGTAGAGACAGGAATCCTGTGGCCAAATGTTTTGTCATTCTTTTGGCTGCAAAATCAAAAGTGCTTTTGCAAAACAGAATGATTAAAACAGGCTGATTCTCACCATAGGGGGGACTAAACTATGAAGACTGCAAAGTACATAATCTCCACAGAAAGGAACCGACAGAGAGAAGGGAAGAGGTTAATACAGGATTATGGGAGGGTTTGGGTGAGATACAGGGTTAATCTTTGAAGGATGCAAATCATACTAACTGCAAAACCAGTGTTGTATAAACATCAGTGCAGACATTTCTCTCCATATGCAGTTCTAAACCATACTCATGCAATCAGGTCTATTAGGTCTATGTTTATTAAAGTGAAGCCTGTCAGCTTGGATTCAAATGCTCAAAAAATGTTATAGTAGTAAAGATTAGTAAAGAATTTACTGGTGTTACAGAAGAAATACACAACAAACAATCTATAATATTCAAGAAATATGCAGACACATCATGACTGACATAATGACTGACAGTTGCATCTCCCAGCAACATAAACAAGTCAGCATCTGTGACACTGGAAAGTGGTTCAGCCCTCCACTTTTGACCCAGTTGACTGATTCTTGTAGAAAAAGAGCCTCCCCCCGCAGTAAAATAAGACCACTTCTGTCTACTCAGCTGACCTTTCAATAGTAGGGCTGGCTACAATTTGCAAGCATTTTACAAAACTGCTGCCTGCTGCCTGTGTTTCTAAACTGGAATACTTATCAACACTAACACAACCTTAAACAGAAAGCCATCTAAATGTCATAATATCCATAACTGAAAGTATAATCATTAGTTTTTTAATCAAATATTTCATTTTTATGTGTAAGAGTTTACATCTGTTCTTATTGCGGACTTCCCAAAGATGCTGAGAGACAAATGTGCTGTAACGTCATGTCAGACAAGGAGACAGACGAGTCTGACTGCAGTGAGGGTACAGAAGTGAGATCTTTTGTTTATCAATGTCAATCAGTCAGTTCAAACTTAGGGGTTCATTTCCACTGCAACTGAAATAACTTCAGCAGGCAGACAAATCTCATTCAGTGTTAATGACTGGGCTAGTTCACTGTTATACAGTAAATTTGGATAGACTCTCAGTGTTTCATATTATCTGCTAAACCTATTAGCTAGCCTGCTATCTCCGTCTTTCATCTCAGCAGGGCTAAGTAAAATATTGCTACAGTGCCAGCAATTTAAAGTGGACCAGAAAATGCAAATAGGAAGCCAACTCCAGCCTCGTTAGATACCTAGATAACTGCTGAACCATCCTTCTGTAGTTGAGGTCACAGAAGTTTTTGTCATACAAGACGGCCTCAGTGCCTTGACCAAAATGAGATTCCCAAAATGGGTGGTCTGGTAATCCGGGTAGCTCACATGTATGAGGTACATAAAATTAGAATTACCCTATTACTTAAACAGGACTCGTTTAATACTGCACACCAGTGGTGGCATTATATGAGAAGAACACGGCAGGTAAAGGTTCCTCAAAGCCAGCTCTTGCTCTCAAAGCGGATGTGAATATATTGATAACCCTGCATGGTACACTGGCAGATCTGATACCAAATACACCAAATTTAGCCCAGCCCAACGCAGATAAAAGAAAATGGCAATTTTAAAAAACATCTCAACAGAAAAGTCCAATATCATTCTTTTTCTGCCAGCTCACTGCAAATTAATAAGAACAGCTATAGATGATGGTTAGAAGATAACTGTGAAAATGAGTAGACAGGAGATTGAATGGCTTGGATTCATCCTAGAGGTCCAAAAACTGACTGTCCTAGCTTAAACAATACTCTTAAAACAGAACTCTCTCTCTGTCTGTCTCTCTCTCTCTCTCTGTCTCTTTCTCTGGGCTATGATACAGCTGAACAAGTCATCGGTGGGCATCTCTTTTTGGCTCATAGCGCTGAATGACCATATTTTAACACTTGACAACAGAACAACTAGTTGCTTAGCAACCTTTACAAGCACTGCAGAGCAATGCAGAAGAATATTCTGATGCATCACGACCAGCACACAAAACTCAGAGCCATGACTGTTCGGTCGTGACGGTGTTTCTGGCAATGTCTACACAAAGTCTGCACAAAGTTGTGAGATTACATGCCTACACATATATTTTGAGTTTCATAACCCAAGGACACTGGTAGTTTACACGTGGAGACGGAGGAGGAAGGTCATAGGTGGTGTGTGTTCGTCATGAGGGAAACTCACAAAAGTGCACCATTTATTAACCTTTAGAGATTGCAGTAATTGTAGATGACAAATGCATGGCGCTATTTCATATTATTCCCAGCTCTTAGCTGAATGAATCAGTGACAGAAATTCAGTTGAATGTGTGGCTTTTGAACTTTCAAACAGACTTTGTGTTTGCATGCAGAAGAGATGTTTTATTGTGATTTGAATTGAAAATGTAATTATAGAAAGAAAAGCCACCCATTACGTTTCTGCCATTCCGTCCTGCGCGACTGTCAAGGCATATGACAAGTGGTATTGTATAGTAAGTGAGTGGAATTAAACATCTATGAATTGGGGACAAAATTGAGGGGAAAATGAAAAAAGAAAATGTAATGCATTAGGTGATTATTGCAATGTAATTATTAAGCCCATCCATCCACTGTCTGAACTGTTTATCCCTAACCAGGGTCATGGGGGTGCTGGAGCCGATCTTAGTCTTGGTTAAAGCCATTTTTCTCGACGTGTGAAAGTGTCTTTCTGCCTGCAAAGTGAACATTAGAATAAATACAAACAAACAAGAAAGCGGTAAAAAGCATCAAGATTTGTGCTGTTTGTAAAAGTAGTTCATATTGTGCGAGCTGGGGAGGAGAACACAGGTTCGGTTCTGTCACGTCTGGACTCCCCTGGATGCCCCAGAAACAGGAGGCACTGTTGCAGAGTTCCATTTTGTTGCTTTATTTCAAAATACAAAACCAAAAAGGCACGATGGCCAACATACAACACAAGCACTACTCACACCCAGTATTACGTCCGGTATAATGGTGAACCCACCACCCGAATACAAAACCCTACCAACTAAATACAAAACAAACCCCAACATAAACCAATCAGAAAATACCAGTGATAATTACCAAACCCCAAACACCTGACAAAAGCGTGACTATAGACACAAACACCTCCAACGTCAAAATAAGAGTCCCTTTCATTTATTTAAACAATAGCGGCCTCTAGTGACCGCATACCGAGACCTGACAGGTTCCAGATTCCTCCTCGGTTCCTCCAGCCGTTGGTTGTATTTGTAAAGCTCCATCAGCAGCTCCTGATTTCATTTAATGAAGGACTGATCGAGTCAAACCAGGTTTCTGATGGAAACTACAAGTAATACTGGACTTCGCCAAGAACTCACTGATATACTGAACAGAACATCACTATTTACTGTAGAATGTTATAAGTATTTATTCTTTTGAGTTCTATTTAGTATATTTAGTAATATTAACATTAAAAAAAAACACTCACTGCTCTTCTAAGCAGTTTTAAAATAAATGTTAATTTCACAGGTAACATTTGCATAGTGCTGTATGTCCTGTATTACACAGTAATTTCTATACATACATATATATATTCATTAATACTGAGTAACTGGTTAAGTGATAGCATATAAAGCATATAAAGCTGTGTTCAGCAGTCTAAACAGTCTCCACAAGGGGGAGCTATCAGCACTCAATTTAGAGAGCATCAGTGAAAGAGATTAAACCCACACCAGCAGGTTCTCACAAATGTGCTCGTGTTTATAGCTGTGAATTTCATATGTACAACATAAAATTAAATGTTTTCTGTTAGAAACTGTGTCTATATGATTATTCAGTTAATTATCCAATTAACTGCCACATCACTGTATTTCTGATAAAACCAATAATGACAGCCCTACCAGATTTGTATGGTGCAATGGAACGTTCCAGAGGAGTCTTTAATCTAGATGCATGTCTGTGAGTGAATCCACACGCATGAGATTACAGCGCGCTTTTGCATTACGACACAAAGACGCAAAATTCTTGAAAATATAATCACGCCGGGGTCTCAGAAATTTCCTCAGTTGCAATGACAGACTGCAGGCGGTTCCTATTTGGACACAAAAAAGTGCCCAGATCTCAATCTGAAATCAATCCTGGAAGAGGGGCCACTTCACTCGCAGCAATAGCAGGGTATTGATGGAGCAAATAAAGCACGCCATTTGACTGAGGCTGAAACATTATCATTTAGCCTGGCAATTCACTCCGGAGCTCTAAAGATAAAACCACTCGGAGCGGAATGAGATTGCCTGGGGAAGTCAACAATACGCGGCATCGGAGGACAAGCTGTGCCATGAGTGGGCTCGCTCATGCTTGGGCCTGTGGTTAGGCTCGCTTGCCTTTGGGTACGAAATGAAGCCTTCTCTTTTTTATCAGGCACTCCCCACTGTGGCCATTTGGTGAATTTTGCTTAAGCGTAGTGGGAATAGTGGAGGAGGCAGTGAGGGAGCCAGGAAGGAGTGGAGGAGGAGGAAGTGCTGCTGGAGAGAGTGAAACTTGAGGCGCTGAGAGGCCCCAGTATCAGTTTTTGACATTCTGCTCTTCTTTTTTAATTATTGAATTTTCGAGCATTTAACCAGCTGAGGAAGGAGGAGTGAGGAAGAGAAGGAAGTGGTGGCAGAAGGAATGAAAACATGTCATCAATAACATATTAAAACTTAATAACCCTGATGAACACACCAAGCACTGAGGATGATGTTACGACATTCACTGAATATTCATACATTATAAAGCTGACAGTGTCAAAAGTTTTTACACACCACAGGTTTTTACCACTTATCCACTCATCTCATAAACTGCAGATTTTTATTCTTGTTAAACTGGAAAGGTGTTGAGTGAACAACTATAAATGAAAATATGTCAAATAAAGCAAGTTTCCATTATGAGATGAAAGAATCTGTAACAGTGCAGGTCTGACTCCTATTAACTGTTTCATCACTTAATAGCTCGTTAAATATCTAACGCTTATCTGGTGATCCTCATTATGATTATAATTACATTAGGTGGCTTTTTGTAGGTCAGTAGTGACGAATAAAAATTATGACATTTTCTGGCTAATAAAGGAACTCAGATGGTGAAGGTACTGTAAATGTAATTGTAAACAAAGAATTTTGAGTGCATTTTTAGTAAACATTAAGTGAATAACATGCAAAAGTTGAAAATCGCAATGTGTGCAAAAACTTTTGACTGGTAGTGCATATATAGTATATTTACCAAATTAGTGTCTCATTGGATGTAAGTGTATGGGATGCATGTATGAGACAAATGTGTTCTGTTTTTACTATTTTGCACAATAAGAATATTTAAAATTCATTTTACTCATTGCATTTAAGTGAAGGGTACCATGATATATAGCCAAACCGTACAAAATTTTAAATACACTGTGATATAAATTTAAAGCTACACTACCCACCACTAGCATCAAGTTTAACAAACGTATGAAAAAACTAAATCCACAATTTGGTATTTGTACATTTGAACTGAAGGTAAATTTAAATGTACGAAATCAGTTCCAATTCATTCTCATTGCTTCTGGTGCTGCTTCTTCTACTGCAATTACTCAGTATAAACCAAAGCAGTGGTAGAAAAAAAATAAAAACTACTTTAGTTCACCATGCCAGTGGCAGCTGCCTCTCACATTCTGGGCTCTGTGTATTAATGTTAAGTTCAGTTGCTCAACAGATTCAATGTTTTGAGCATAAAATTGAATGTTGCTGTTGTTGTTGTACTGAACATGTCTTAGTTTGGGTTGAAGCAAGGAATTATTTTGCAGCTTGACCAGGTCAGAGGTCCAGGGACCGGGTCCGCGTATCCCTCCACCTCACCTGGCCGGGAGCCAGTGGAGTGGGGTTGCCTTAGAAACAGCTCTGCAGCAGGCGCGAGCCAGATGAGCCCACACAGTCCACTGCCATTAGGATTCATGCTTGCAGGCAGCCAGAAGCTCCGAACGCAGCCGTGTCCACCTCTGAGGCCAAGCAACTAATAATCCTACTACGCTCATTTGCACCGAACTACAGAGCATTACCGCCGCAAAAGATGTAGAATATACACAATTTAATGACTCACATAATGCATAAATGCACAATTCAGGTTCACTGTAGCACATCTACCTCAAGACAACCCAGACAGAATATTTTATTTTCCAGATTATTACTATTACTATCATTAATATTACTGTCGTTGTTAATGTTGTGGAAAATACTGTTTTCTTGTATTTACAATAACAAGCTCCTGCCTTAAAATATAATGACCACAGTGTTGACTAGAGAGGAAAATATATTTTCCTGTCGAATATCTTCGCATGAGAAAGTGTGAATGCTTCATCTATTGCCAATGTTTTTATGTGAAGATTATTCACTCTGTTGACCGCATGTATCAGCAAATGGGTGCACCTTAAAGTACCTTTACTAATTAGAAGATCTGCAGACCTTTGGATGGATATAAAAGGAGATAGACAGCCTTAATTGCAAGTCTATATGCAAAGAGAAGGGATAAAACGGAGGTGGCAGGTCTAATACTTGGAGAAAAATGAAAAAGAAGCCCTTACAATATATAGTGAAAGTTGGTACAATCTCGTTATTCAGCTTCCCTCCTATCCTTAAAGTTCATGTTGTTCAGAAAGAATGCTTGGTCTTCAGAGATGTGCTTTCCTTTTCAGTGTTTGATTGGTGAGTCAAATAAACCTTGACCTAAAGAGCACCAGGTTTTTTCATTATTGAAGAGTTCTGTGCCTGTTCTAAAAGCATGTTTAGGTATTTAATAGGTGGTAAGTGTGGTTTTCAAAAGCTGTTTCAAGAAAAAATGTTTACAGGGAGTCATTCATCTTACAAAGTAACCATAAAAGATGCGGTGTACCCCAAGGCCGTACTTTAGGTCCTTTTTAATTGACACCAAATAAATCAGTGTTTTGTATGGCTCACCATATTTTTAAGGTCTCAGATCAAAAAAGAAAGTTTTGTTGGTTCTCTTCTTGGAAATGTTCACTTTGATTGAAATATTCTGTGGCAACCCACACACACACACACACACACACACACACACACACACACACACACTCTCACATAAAAGCCTCTCTTGTAAACAAGGTGATGAGGCCAGGCAGAGGTTGCGACATCAGTGCTCATCAGTGTGTGTGAATCTCAGGGGTGCTTAGGACAACCTGACACTCAGCTTTGGCTCCAGCTATGCTAATCACACATTTCCCATTACTACTGTCACAAACCATGAGCTTCACTCGCTGTACCACAATCAATCCGTGTTGCAGCTTAGAACCTACAAAGTGTGTCATCATGCATCAGGTCCACTGACAAATAGCCCACGCTAAATGTATATGGCAAAGAAATCATGATCATTAACTCATACCACCTACATGCTAATCATCTGGTAAAAACTATACATTAACAGTCTTTTACACATTGATAACCAAAAACAAGCACAAGTAACATCCTGAGGAACTAATAAAAGCTGGCAAAGTGTTTTGCAAAGAATGAAGATTGAAAAGTGGTGCCATCAAAAACTAAATTGCAAATCTGAAATTCACAGTCAGTATCAGAGTGCACAGGCTACATTTGTACACAGCTATGCACTAAGCAATGCATATCTAGTGGTTTACCATATGATAATCAGAAACATGTTGCCTCAGTCATTACATAATAGCGCTAAATGAGAAGACCTTTACTTTATCAGTTGCACCTGCTTATCAAAAAACACTCCAGACAAAAATGCTAAGAGTGGTAGAGTGGTTTTTCTGCTCAGAGGTCAATACAGCTTGAGTCCATACACATGTTACAAATTAAGTTTGTAACAGACACTCAGACAACCTTTTTACTTTGTATGCTCCAGTTTTACAGCGAACCATTTGGTAAACATTTGAACGTAAAAACTAACCACACTAGCCAGTTAACCTATTAAGTGTGTAAAGTGTCCCTTTGTCATATGTGAACACACCACAGCACACTGTGTGAAATTCTTTCTCTGTATTTAACCCATTCACCAAGTGAAGCAGGGGGCAGCCAGAAACACAGCACTCGGGGAGCAATGTGTGGGGACGGTACCTTGCTCAAGGGTACCTCAGTGGTGCCACTAGCAGTCCTGGGATTTGAACTAGGCCATCAGCTGTCCCTGGTCTGTTTATAAATACTATTTGATAAAAACAAGGTTGTTGTGCCTTTCACTTCATTAATACAAAGTTTGAATGCGTTTATAATGTAAAAGGTATAAACACATGCTGAATCACATTTTATTTAAAATATGTATGTACTTGTGAGATTTGTGAGAGAGTATCTTTCTAAATGCTGGGTGAGGCATGAGGTTTGGCTCTCCACAACGAAAAGACATAAAGTGAAACCTCTGAGTAAGAAAGAGTGTTCAGTGATGGTATTTCAAAATGTCACCGGTAATGTTAAACATTGCAATATATCAAATTACAGGACACCGGCACAAGTTCACTATGCACACATTTAAAATTATATTCTGATCTCTGTTAAATGTGCTTGAATCACAGCATTCCGTTCACTGGAAATATGACTGGAAATGACTGGAAATATGTTTCATAAAGAATGAAAATTAATGTAATCATTTGTGTAATCATTTGCATTTATAGACAGACTAAAATGAAGGTCAAAGAAAAGATCCAGATTGGTATTATCTTCCTGAAAAGTTTCATTTAATTACCAGTAGTTCTTGGATAGAGTTATTTCAGTTTATAGTGGAGAGGACTGAGATGAGAACAGCTAAAGGGGGCAAGAACATTCTGGATACACTCGTTAAGCAGCTATAGCACAGGCTTTACTGTGTCTACGGTCCATTTACAAAATAATGGCTTTGTTTGCAGGTTCACTTTTCCTCTGCTCGCTGGAGCTTTAAATGTACCAGAACAAGACAAGCAAGACCTGGACAATCCTCGTAATTACCAAGGCGATATGTACTTCAGTGCTAAAGGGACCCCCAAAGCAGTGAACAGTGACTGTTATTCAGTGGTTCTAGTCCCAACACGAATGAAAGGCTTCTCAGTGTTACAGACAAAGCATGTTAGATGACATGTGGAAACCCTTTAACACACCGGCTCTCCACACTGAGAAGATACAAAAGGCACTTTTCCATTGGTCTACAGGAACCGTTCTGTATCTAAACTGTACTGCGATGGCATGGAACTTGTAGCACGCTTTGATTTTCCAGTGTATCTCAGTCCGGTAACGGAGTTTCTGACTCAATTCTCTCCACAGTTTATGGCCGGTCGTCCCAAAACCGCGTCCATGGAGTTGAACCGGCGGAAAGTTTTTCTGTCAGAGCCACTTTTGTTATTGTGGTCTTTTATTATTTAGGGTCTTGTTTGAGTTTTTAATTTTTTCTCTGCATTCTTTATCCGTGTGATTAAACCTAACCCAGCGAACATGTTATTGATGTCCTGGATCACCTTCGCGTTTCTCACAGCGTTAAAGATAAAATTGTTAGTGTCCTCGAAAACTCCCACTGAAATTTATCTTCAGCCCAAACAGACAGTCGTGCTTGTAATTCGTTGACTTCCCAGTTGTTAGTTTGTATCTCCATTGTTTTTTTTTTGGCATGGACAGTGGCCAAGTCAATCCGTTATCATGACAACATTTTTTGACTAATCAAAAGCCGTGACGCAGTCAGCTCGTAACAGTATGGCTCAGATACGGGTCACTTAGTTTGTAATGGAAAACCATTTGTTCATGGTACAGCGCGGTTCCTTATGTCAGTGGAAAAATGACAAAAGTGAAACAGAAAAAGATTTCCTTTAAATGATTTTTTGTTTCTAAAATTCAAATTCAAGGACACATTAGGGCTGCATGATAGAGTTTCCACAGTTAGTCTGCTTTTATCACCAATGTACAATTTAAATGTCAGAAAATGTGATGTCCGTGGTGCAAAAAGTAATCATTTTTGTCTGTTAATCTTCATTTTCTTTCAGCATTTCCTTTTAATGTGTAGTCCATGTCGTCAGTCAAACTCTGCTGTCTAGTTTAAGAAAATTGCAAAGCATTTTTTTGAAACCAAGGCCATGTTTGCAAAACAAAATATCTTTCCTTGTGAAATCTGAACAAATAGTTAAAGTACTTTAACATTATAGTTCCATCAAAACCATTAGAAAATACGTCCATTATTGTCATTAAGGGAAAAATAACAAAAAGTAGGCTAACGTAACAGTAACCTACAGGATAAATTCACTTTAATGGGTTGAATAGATAAGTCGACTAATACGTCTAGTAATCTAGTAATTCTAGTAGCAGTCAAGTAGTTCAAGAGAGTGCCTGAAATAGACTGATGGTAAAAACAGTAGTGAACAAGCAGGAGTAGAGAACTGAAATCAGTTTTTGCCAAATGCAAAGTACTTCATCAGTGTGAAAACACTATATGAGACAAAATCAGACCCACTGAAAGCTGTAACTACCCTAAATATAGGCTTGTAAGCTGTAGGTTTGTTTGACTGACATGCGAATCATAGTCCATTGTTTTAGTGAGACAAATCCCCAATTACAAAAACCATGGGAGGATTTCTTGTGCTCATTCCAAAAGCTTAGACAAAGTTCAGGAATAATCAAAAAGAGGGACAGAATGACCATTCTCTTTTCCATCTGGATGCTTCTGCACAGAAGAACAGATACACATTCAGTATCAGAGTGGTTAATGGTGTGAGGGACTCCAGGTCCTGGTCTTGTGTGTGTGGAGTTTGCATGTTCTCCTCGTGGCGGCGTGGGTTTCCTCCGGGGTCTCCGGGTTTCTCCCACAGTCCAAAGTCCTGCGTGTCAGGTGAATTGGGGATTGCAAAGTGACCGTAGGTGCGAGTGTGTGAGCGAATGGTGTGTGTGTGATTGTGCCCAGCGGTGGGCTGGTGTCCTGCCCAGGGTGAGTCCCTGCCTCACACCTGTAGACCCCAGGATAGGCTCCGGGTACCTGTGACCCAAGTAAGGATTAAGCGGTTACAGAAAATGAATGAATGAACAACAAGGTTGTAAATAAGCAATTTATTAAACTTACAAAAACCTACCAAAGTATAGCAAGAACCAAACCATACCAAGAACAAAGTTAGCCTGCAAGACGACCTTACCTAAAACACAAGCGTGTTTATTTTTCCAAGTGTAAATAGGTTTCTCAGTCATGTTACTACTAGCATGCTGGAAGGGGCGGTGGATTGAGATTTGATCCACGGTATACAAGTTAGCTGCAGCCTCTCAACACTACAGAAGACTAGGGGCCACAATAACAATAATATATGGCATTCGATGTACCTCTGACTGATGTGCAGTACGTACAGTCCTTGAAAAACAGTTTGTCACTTTAACTTAGTGTATGTTGCTTTATCTACGCACAGTACTGTGCAAAAGCCTTAAGCACCTATGCAATTTGTTTAAAGCCATTTTTCTCTGTGGGTGATAAAGTGTCCTTCTACCAGCAAAGTTAACATTAGAATAAATACACACAAACAAGAAAGCAGTAAAAAGTATCAAGATTTGTTTTGTTTGTAAAAGTAGTTGATATTGTGTGAGCTGGTGAGG
>JBBPCZ010069138.1:0-12079 GCA_037974445.1 Brycinus macrolepidotus | reverse complement strand
ACGGAGCCTGTGGCTGGGCTGGAGCCACCAGGAGCACCGGTGCTGCTGAAACTGCGGGTGGCACGTAGGAGGCGGTGGCAGCAGGCTTCGGCTGGATGGGCTGGTCTGAAGGCCCTGGCTCTGGCTCTTCAAAGTCCAACCTGTAAATGCATTGAACACACAGGAGATCATGAGTATTCATTTATGTGCATGGAGGTGGGGTTTGGTGGTGAAACTCTTCCCACACACGTCACAGTCAGGCTCCTTTGGAGTACGAGTCTTCATGTGGCGAGTGAGGTTCAACTTCTCTGTGAACTTCTTGTTGCACACGTCGCATTTGTGGCGGTCCATGGTGATAATTGGATGTTGGTAATCTGGTACAATAAAACGTAATATGAGTTATTGTTCTCTGTTAATTTAATTTTCCAATATGTTGCTATGCCAAAACAAATATTTAGTCCCATCTTTGATAGCTCATTTAAAATCAGTAAATCACATTATGTACGATAAGGTTTAAAGCTGAAGCAAATAGCCATCCTCCTCCCCTCTCCCCTTACACACACACACACACACACACACACACACACCACCACAGAAGAGCTGGGCAGCCATCATTTCACTGTATATTTTAAACTAATAGTTCTTTGTATAATTACAGCTTTGCAGATGGACCAACGTGCTGCTATATGATAGAATATGCATAGCAATCAGCTACATACAATTAGACAAAGTTATCATGCATCTGACAAATTTATCAAACAAGACTGAAGGCAAATATCAAGTCAGCAGTTACCTTAAACTGTCTGTAACCCATACAACCATCAGCAATTCATCTGAGGTCGACAATCAGTGTAGTTCTTGGCTAACAGTCTAGCAGGTGTAGGTGAGAATGTGTATTTTGCGAGGGGGGGGGCGGGGTGGAGGTGGAGACTGACCACAACTGAAATTATTTCGACATATTATGAATGATTTCCTTCTGACGGTCTTGTTCCAAGTGTGTGGGCACACATTTTATGGTCTGTTTGTTTTCATCTCGTTTTCACCAAGCACTATGCTAACTGGCCCACTGACAGGTTGTTAGTAAAAGTTACACATGAATAAGCCAGTAAACGATAGCAGCAGCTAGTCGACAGTTTCCAGAGAAGTCTTTTATCAAAATCAGCACAGATTAGATTAGAGGATTAGTAGATTAGAGGATTCCTGATGAATTTGAATAATCATGATATAAATCCATGTATTTTTTCCTAAAACAACGAAGTCTTGGCGTTTTCCACACGTGCGCTTGTGGGCACAGGATGTTGAAAACAGAAGCGTTTCTGAAAGCAGCCGCTGGGGGTCATTAGAGAGCTGCGGTTGACTAAAGTGCTGATCATATTGAAGTGATTTTGGTGGTAAGAGCTGAAAGTGAAGCGAGGAGTTAAGTATGAAGTGAATATCTTATGACATGATTTCCTTCCTGAACTGTTTAAGAAACAGAAACAAGTAAATGAGGCAGGACTGAAAAGCTTACAGCACCTGGTGGGCACACACTCACTCTGGTAAAAGCAGTTCTGAAAAGGTGGAGCCTTGTGGCCATCTGTGAAATATCAGTCCCCATCCTTGCCTTGTGTAAATTATTTTTCAAGTTAGAATTCTAAAACCCTTACTGCTTTTTATGGAGAATACCCACCTTTAAGAGTACTACATGTCCTACACTGCACCATTGAGAGAACACAGTCTTCCAGAGTTCAGGCGTAGCTGTCACATCACCATAGCCGAGTTTCTTCTGTTCTGCCATCCCCTCGTAAAAATTCCAATGATCATAAGCCAGGCAGTGAAGTGAGACAAAATGCCGCTTTTCCAATAGGTGGTAGGTTACAGCAACAGGAATATAGGTGCAGACATATAAATACATATTATTATGTCTCTGCTTGCTATTATCAGTGTACCAGTAAAAAGACTTTTCTATATACACTTGGTCAAACCTTTCCTCTCACCCAGAACATTCAGGGATGATGGTAAAGCTTCTGGCTGCATTTTAGGATGATTTGTACCTGGCACTTTTACCTTTTCATCTTGCATAGCAGTGAAAAATCTGGAGATGCCCACATGTCCACTGCTTTGTTAGTTGTGACTCTTTCTGTGAGTAATAGGAAAAATACAATTAATTTCACTGACTAATATTGATATTCAATATAGTATCATGTTCTACAAACCAAGTTAAGTGTTATGTACTCACACAACTTCAACAGTCCTGTTATGCCTTGTGATAGTAGGGTAGTAGGGAATGGACAGTCATCTGCGTCACATTTTGAAGTCCCTTCTGTTTTCTGGATGACTAACAACAAAGTCTTCCTCCATTCCAAATGCGTCCCATTCATTTAGATCTTCAAACCTTTGTAGATTTTTTAGCCATGCAATCTTGCATTGCGACCATTCCTTGCATAAATAATATTGATGAACATATTGCAAAGGCTTGAGCCACAGATCCTTCATCTTAATCCTTTCTATTTCATCCTGAATGAACTGTTGTTTTTTTTTTTTTGCCATGCTCAAATGAAGAATGTACAGGAGATTGTCAACTGTGCATGTGTTGCTAAGTGTCCAGAAATAGCATGGAAACACCTTCACATACATTTAATTATGGACTAAGATGTCATGTTTAAGAGATCATTATTTAAAAATGCTGCAATCAAATTTCCCATTAATCATCGTCCTCACACTCCATCATATGCTTTTTGCCTCTCTAATGTCAGACTCTCAAGAAGTGTTGAAATAAAAAGGAGGAGCATTGACGTGGCCTGGAAATGCCTTTTGTTTCAAAGGTGATTATTTAAAAGCGCTGCAGTAAAATTTCTCATAAATCAGCATTCTGGCTCTCTATCATACTCTCTTTCACCCACTAATGTCAGATTCTCAAAACGAGTTGAAATAAGAGGGAGGAACCATAAGAAAAATGGACCTAAAACTCACTAAGGCCTATCCACGAATAGACTTATATGCCAGGTTTAGGGTGTGATTATTTAAAAACGCTGCCGTAAAATTTCTCATAAATCAGCATTCTGACTCTTTATCATACTCTCTTTCAATCACTAATGTCAGATTCTCGAGACATTTTGAAATAAAGAAGGAGGAACTATAAGAAAAACGGACCTAAAACTCTAAGGCCTATTAAAGAATAGACTTATATGCCAGGTTTAAAGGGTGATTATTTAAAAGCGCTGCAGTAAAATTTCTCATAAATCAGCATTCTGGCTCTCTATCGTACTCTTTTTCACCCACTAATGTCAGATTCTCAAGACGAGTTGAAATGAAAGGGAAGAAGCCTTCAGAATTGCATTTTGTTAACCAAAAGTTGTTTCATTTCAGATTTGAAATAAAAGAGCAGGATTTTGATTGATTTACAGACTCACATTCCATGTTCAAGAAGTCATTTCAAAATGCTGCAGTCATTTATTGTTCCATACGTCAGCATTCTGGCCCTCTTTGGCACTGATTCTTACCTCATCATATCAGATTCTATAGAGATTTTGAAATAAAAGGAATGGAGGCTTCATAAATCGTCTGAAAGAGCCCATTAATTTATTGACTGATGTCAAATGTGTCATTGTTTTAAAAAAATCTGCAGTAAAAATTCACAAATCAGCATTTTTTGGGTTAACTGGTTTTTATATTGTGTAAAATATAAAATATATTTTTATTAATATGTCCAAGAAACTGTACATTAAACATTTCAATTTTTTTTATCCAATGATTTGCAGCATGAGCGTGTCTACGCTGTGCATAAAAATGAGTCACAGATGCCACCTACTGGCGGTTCAGCGGTACTGTCTCTGGAGAGAGATACCTTGGAGTGAGTTATTGGGGTGTGTGGCCGATGTCGGGGAGCTTGGGACCAACACTGCCCACTGTGACAAACACTGCCCCCTGTGACCATCGCTGCCCACTGTGACCAACACGGCCCCCTGTGACCATCGCTGCTCACTGTGACCAACACTGCCTACTCTGACCAACACTGCCCCCTGTGACCAACACTGCCCCCTGTGACCATCGCTGCTCACTGTGACCAACACTGCCCCCTGTGACCAACACTGCCCCCTGTGACCAACGCTGCCCCCTGTGACCAACACTGCCCACTCTGACCAACACTGCCCCCTGTGACCAACACTGCCCCCTGTAACCATCGCTGCTCACTGTGACCAACACTGCCCACTCTATCCAACACTGCCCACTCTGACCAACACTGCCCCCTGTGACCAACACTGCCCACTCTGACCAACACTGCCCGCTGTGACCAACACTGTCCCCTGTGACCAACGCTGCCCCCTGTGACCAACACTGCCCACTCTGACCAACACTGCCCGCTGTGACCAACGCTGCCTACTGTGACCAACACTGCCCCCTGTGACCATCGCTGCTCACTGTCACCAACACTGCCCCCTCTATCCAACACTGCCCCCTGTGACCAACACTGCCCCCTGTGACCAACACTGCCCCCTCTATCCAACACTGCCCCCTCTGACCAACACTGCCCCCTGTGACCAACACTGCCCACTGTGACCAGCACTGCCGACTGTGACCAGCACTGCCCCCTGTGACCAGCACTTCCCCCTGTGACCAGCACTGCCCCCTGTGACCAGCACTTCCCCCTGGGACTAATACTGCCCCCTGTGACCAGCACTGCCCCCTGTGACCAACACTGCCCCCTGTGACCAACACTGCCCCCTGTGACCAGCACTGCCCCCTGTGACCAACACTGCTCACTGTGACCAACACTGCCTACTGTGACCAACACTGCCTACTGTGACCAGCACTGCCCCCTGTGACCAGCACTGCCCCCTGTGACCAACACTGCCCCCTGTGACCAACACTGCCTACTGTGACCAGCACTTCCCACTGTGACCAACACTGCCTACTGTGACCAACACTGCCCACTGTGACCAGCACTGCCCCCTGTGACCAACACTGCCCCCTGTGACTAACACTGCCCCCTGTGACCAGCACTGCCCCCTGTGACCAACACTGCCTACTGTGAATTGAGATGAACTGCACATAACTGGCATTTCCAGCTCCTCAGGACAGCCCTGCTTGTTTCTTGCCAATAGCCTGATAATTGATAATTGTTCCTGGGGACCATTCATTTTCATTTGATAATAGGGGGTAAAGGAAATTATATTTTGTTTCTAGTGGTTGCTGCATTTTTTTGTAATAGATTTTAGGGAGTCGTTTTTGACAGCAAGTACCTCTGTAGAGTACTGGTTTCTAAAAAATGTTTAGATTTGTGTTGTTTCAAATGTAGCATTTTATACTGTTTACTGTGTTTTGCACAGACATTGATTGTGGTCCACTTTTATTCCTTGGTAAGAATATTTTGTTTTTGATCTCATGGATTTTAGAAGTTGTCAGCTGGTCCTTCTTGTGGACTGTTGACTTGCGTCTTCTTATGGGGTACACTGATAACTAGCCGAGACCAACTTTTAGTTTCATGTTATTTGAGAAATTCCAAATATTCCACTACTACTGTTGGGCAACTAATGTAATGTGTAAACTGAAGATTTTAAGACCAGTAAGGGTGTTGCATTGTCTAAGGCAGAGCATTTGTTATAGTTTTAAAACTAAACATTTTAATTTAAGCTGGGTAATAGAACTCACGAGCTAATAAAAATGAGAATTATAATGGAAGAGAGCCACCTAGTGGAGAAGTAAAATTGCACCATAAACAGATAAATGGAGAAAAGTGAAATGAAAGAAGAAAAACCAGAGTCAGAAAGACACTGACGGAACTGCAGCGAAAACCAGTTTTCACTTTCCACAGTTCATTTACGGACCAAAGTAGCAAAATCCTCGCAAAACAAAGAACCAGCAAGGTGACGGACTGTGTTACTACATTTAATATGGTTTAATGATTTTTTTTTCTTCACTACACTGGAACTTGTCGATACACCTTTTTCTGAAAAAAAAAAAAGAGTCTAGTTTTAATAACCAAAAACCTCTGACACAGATACCCTTAAGATTATTTTTGCTGTTTTTTTTTCTCTGTTGTGTGGGTATTCTGTCTGAATGTTTTGAAGGTCAGAAAACAAATTTTTCACTTTAGAAAAGAGAGAAGAAGTTAATCTAAATCTTTATCTAAATACTTACCTAGGATAACGCTTACCTGTCAGAGTAAAACATCCAATACTTACCTAATAAAATAAATGAGATCTGTTAGAGAAATCTGGCCGCAGTTTCAGTCACACCTGATCATTTAGGTGCTACACAGGTGCAGTCAAACTGAGGAGCTGAGAATAAAGATGATCAAATCTGTCCAGAGGACGAAAGACTGAAATTCCACCGTTACACTTGCTGTGACACTTGAGTGTGCAATGTTTGATTTGGGACACGGCCTGTTAGACTTGTGAGTGTGAAGTTTTTGATTTGAGATGTGACCCACCTGACTTACTGTGTGTGTGCAGTGTTTGATTTGGGACACAGCCTGTTAGGCTCGCTGTGAGTGTGGAGTATTTGATTTGGGACGCAGCCCATCAGACTTTCTGTGTGTGTGCTGTGTTTGATTTGGGACACGACCCATGAGACTTTCTGTGAGTGTGCAGTGTTTGATTTGGGCCACGGCCCTTTAGACTTTCTTTGAGTGTGCAGTGTTTGATTTGGGACGTGGCCTATTTGACTTGCTGTGAGTGTGCAGTGTTTGATTTGGGACACGGGCTGTTTCTCTGTTTGATTTGGGACACGGCCTGTTAGATTTGCTGTGAGTGTGCAGTGTTTGATTTGAGACACACCCTGTTAGACTTGCTGTGAGTGTTCAGTGTTTGATTTGGGACACGGCCCGTTAGACTTGCTTTGAGTGTGCGGTGTTTGATTTGGGACACAGCCTGTAACACTTGCTGTGAGTGTTTAGTGTTTGATTTGGGAAGCGGCCTGTTAAGCTTGCTGTGAGTGTGGAGTATTTGATTTGGGACGCGCCCCATTAGACTATCTGTGTGTGTGTGTGCAGTGTTTGATTTGAGACACGGCCTGTTAGACTTGCTTTGAGTGTGCTGTGTTTGATTTGGGACACAGCCTGTAGCACTTTCTGTGAGTGTTCAATGTTTGATTTGGGACACGGCCTGTTAGGCTCGCTGTGAGTGTGGAATATTTGATTTGGGACGCAGCCCATTAGACTATCTGTGTGTGTGCGTGTGTGCAGTGTTTGATTTGGGACGCAGCCCATGAGACTTTCTGTGAGTTTGCCTTGTTTGATTTGGGACACGGCCTGTTAGACTTGCTTTGAGTGTGCAGTGTTTGATTTGGGACACAGCCTGTAACTTGCTGTGAGTGTTCAGTTTTTGATTTGGGACGTGGCCTATTTGACTTGCTATGAGTGTGCAGTGTTTGATTTAGGACACGGCCTGTTTCTCTGTTTGATTTGGGACACGGCCTGTAAGACTTGCTGTGAGTGTGCAGTGTTTGATTTGGGACATGGCCTGTTTCTGTGTTTGATTTGGGACACGGCCCGTTAGACTTGCTGTGAGTGTGCAGTATTTGATTTGAGACACACCCTGTTAGACGTGCTGTGAGTGTGCAGTGTTTGATTTGGGACACACCCTGTTAGACTTGCTGTGAGTGTGCTGTGTTTGATTTGGGACACGGCCTGTTAGGGTTGCTGTGAGTGTGCAGTGTTTGATTTGGGATGCGGCCTGTTTCTTGGTTTGATTTGGGACGCAGCCCATGAGACTTTCTGTGAGTGTGCAGTGTTTGATTTGGGACACACCCTGTTAGACTTGCTGTGAGTGTGCAGTGTTTGATTTGGGACACACCCTGTTAGACTTGCTGTGAGTGTGCAGTGTTTGATTTGGGACGCAGCCCATTAAACTTTCTGTGAGTGTGCAGTGTTTGATTTGGGACGCAGCCCATTAGACTTTCTGTGAGTGTGCAGTGTTTGATTTGGGACGCAGCCCCTGAGACTTTCTGTATGCATGTTTGGAGAGTTTGTGTGCGTTAGGGTTAAGGTTTGGTATAGGGGTTAGGGTGGGTTGGGGTTGGGGTTAGGGTTAGGGTCAGGGTCAGGGTCGGGTTAGGGTTAGGGTTATGCATTGTATTCTGCTATCAAGATTCAAGATTCAAGATTCACAATTCTTTATTTGTCACATGCATAGTCTTCACATGGAGAAGAAGTGTGCCGGTACCAATTTTCAAGAATAAGGGTGATGTGCAGAGCTGTAGTAACTACAGGGCAATAAAGTTGATTAGCCACAGCATGAAATTATGGGAAAGAGTGGTGGAAGCTAGGTTAAGAAGAGATGTGATGATCAGTGAACAGCAGCATGGTTTCAGGCAGGGAAAGAGCTTTACAGATGCAGTGTGTGCTCCGAAGGTGCTGATTGAGAAGTACAGAGAAGGTCAGAAGGAGTTGGACTGTGTCTTTGTAGACTTGGAAAAAGCATGACAGGGAGCCTAGGGAGGAGTTGTGGTATTGTATGAGGAAGTCAGGAGTGGCAGAGAAGTGTGTGAGAGTGGTACGGGATATGTATGAGGGCAGTGTGACAGCAGTGAGGTCTGCGGTAAGAGTGACTGATGCGTTCAAGGTGAAGGTGGGTTTACACTAAGGATCGGCTCTTGTTTGCTATGATGATGGACAGGTTGACAGACGAGATCAGACAGGAGTCCCTGAGGACTATGATGTTTGCAGATGACATTGTGAAGAGATGGAGGTATGCTCTGGAAAGGAGAGGAATGAAGATCAGAAGGACTAAGACAGAATACCTTTGCGTGAATGAGAGGGAGACCAATGGAATAGTGAGGATGCAGGGAGTAGAGCTGGCGAAGGTGGAGAAGTTCAAATGGGGTCAGCAGTCCAGAGTAACGGGATGTGTGAAAGAGAGGTGAAGAAGAGAGTGCAGGCAGGGTGGAATGGGTGGAGAAGAGTGGCAGGAGTGATTTGTGACCAGCAGGTACCAGCAAGAGTGAAAGGGAAGGTGTACAAGATGGTAGTGAGACCAGCTATGTTGTCTGGTTTCATGGTTTGCAGACAGTGGCACTGACGAAAAGACAGGAGGCAGAACTGGAGATGGCAGAGACGAAAATGTTAAGATTTGTGGGAGTGACGAGGATGGACAGGGATGAGGAATGAGTTTATTACAGGGACAGCTCGAGTTGGACCTTTTGGAGGAAAAGTCAGAGAGGCGAGATTGTGTTGGTTTGGACATGTGCTGAGGAGAGATACTGAGGATGCTGAGGATGGAGCTGCAGGGAAGAGGAGAAGAGGAAGGCCTAGTAGGAGGTTTATGGATGTGATGAGGGAGGACATGCAGGCAGGTGATGTGAGAGAGGAAGATGCAGAGGACAGAAGGAAATGGAGACGGGTGATCTGCTGTGGCGACACCAATAAAATGGGAGCAGCCGAAAGTAAAAGAAGAAGAAGAAGTTTTGACATTGGAACAGTTCCAAAATTCTTCATGAGCTCCGATGAGAAGTGGGTCCAAATTCAGCAGTAAAAAGAATAATAATAACTAGATGCATTTCCTCTTGAAAACGAGAAGTGTGATTGTGTGGTTGCTGTGGTAACTGGGGTTGTTGCTAGGTGGTAGCTAAGGTGTTGCCATTCAGAAAATTTCTCGTTTTTACTGTAAAAATCCCCAAACATACATAATAAAGCTTTTGGAAAACTTTAACTCACAAACACTGTAGTATTATAATAAGATCTGTTGGGAAAAAAAATGTAAAAAATTGAACCATGTACAAATATTTTTGAACAAATCTGTCCCAGCAACTGCCACTCTCTCTCTCTCACACACATACACACACACTCTCACCCCCACCCCCCCACCAAAAAAAAATATTGTTATTTTAACCTTTTGAAATACGCCATTTTAAAAAACTGACTTTTACTCCCTCCAGGAAATACGCAACACAAATGGATTTATTCTCTCACAGTCTTTTGCCATTTTAAACCACCTTGACAAATCCGCTTTCCTTACATCCACCGTCGAACTGTTCACATATAACAATGAACAGAAAAGACATTCACTTTACATACACTGAAGAACTTAAAATACAGCAACAAAACGAAACATAAAATAATCTATACTTTGCTGGCTGCACACAACCCAGAGGGAATGAATCCGCTTTAATGAAAATATCAGTCTCTTGAAAAGATGATAAATTTCACTTAAAGGTCCCTTTTTCATGTAAAGGAAAAAGGGACCTTTAAGTGCACCCCAAAAAAGGAAGGTGCAACCACGAGAAGATTCCGGGTGCAAATACTGAAACCCAGTGTTAGTGAGTTAGTGAGATAGTGAGATAGTGAGTTCCTTACTATTCTTACAGTAAAAAATAAACCAATTAATATTATGTAAACTAAAACACAAATTTCTGTTTTTTTTTCGCTGCTCTTACCTTTGTACTGTCCACTTTCTGCCGTAACAACGTAAATTTCCCACTTGTGGGACTGATAAAGGTTTATCTTATCTTATCTTAATTTCAGGATTTTAAAAAGTTCTACAATAAGTGATCATGAAATTAAGCTTCCTGTGATGTATGGAGCCTCCACTGTAGACCTAAATACACAGAAGCTCCAAATAAGTCTTTTTGTACAGTAATCGTCCTTTTGTACAAGATGGTGTTTTAGCAGTGGTGGGATAAACACACACACACACACTCTTTCTCTCTCTCTCTCTCTCTCTCTCTGTCTGTCATCAGTACAGGCACTGGCTGGCTGGCTGCCAAGTGAAGTGACTCACAATGTTCACTGAGGCACTCTCTCTCTCTTTCTCCCCATTGGCTCTCTCACCCCATTCTTTGCGGAGGTGACTGGACCACAAAAATGGACTTTTTAAACAATACTCGGCCCCTGATCATCTGATCAATAAGTTGTGCGCAAGCGCACTAGGGGGCACATTTTGACATTGGAACCATGCTCATATTTCATAAACTGTTGGAGAAGAAGTGGCTCCAAAAAATGAGTGGAAAAAAAATAAAAGTAATAATAAAAATAAAACTTTTTTTTTTAATTATCCACACTAAAAATTAAACTTAAGAATAGTAGTGAGATTGATGATGCAATCACTTTAATAAAAAGTAGATTAGACTCCCTCTGATGCACCAGCTGATGGCAGTAGTCTCCTGAAGCTCACAAATAGATGTTTTTTTTCAAAGGTATTTTGGTTGTAATATATTCCTGAGCGTTAGAGTTAATCCTTTTTCATCTTGTATTCACTTCCTCTAGGGTCTAATTTCAGAAAAAAAAAAAATCCAGGCTCATTGAAGACATTTTTTAAACCCAAGATTAAAAACTTAGGGCTTTTGCAGTCATCACCCTCAAGCTCTGGAATGAGGTAGCTCTTAATGTAAAGCAGGCCCCTACATTATCAGCTTTTAGGTTTTATCTTAAAACTCATTATTATCCTGGCTTTGAACTCAGCTGATTTTGTTTTTTCACATTTTTCACATATAGTGTAACTGGAAAGCCTGCTCCTACCAAGCCATTTCTGGTTAAGGATGGCTCCAGGCAAAGCAACATTCATGGGCTGATTCTTTTTAATTAAACCCCAACAAACAGTGTCTTGAAATCCATTTATGGGTGTGCTGTGCGTTTTTCTAAGTGTTTTTTACTTAGTGTGTGTGTTTTTTTCACTTTTTGCCCATTTCTGGCCTCCTTACCTGTGACATCACTGATTCTCTCTGACACACATTTTACCCTAAACCTAACTCTAACCCTAACTCCTAACCCTATTCCCATACCTAGCCCTGACCCCAAACCTAAACCTTAACCCAAACCTGAACATAACATAAAATAAAATTAAACATGTAAAGGAAATACCATTACTACAACACTCTTTGGATGCTCACACCTACTCACCTACTCTAACACTAACACTAACACTAACCTTAATCCTAACCATAATCCGGACTCTGTCCTCAACCCTAACCATGACCCTAAACCTAACCATAGACTCAACCCTAACCCCAGCCTCATCCCTAACCTTAACCCTAACCCTACCCCTAACCTTAATCTAACTCTAACCCTAACCCTAACAACAGCCTCAACCCTAACCCCAATTCTAACCCTAACCCTACCTTCACTCTACCCTAACCCTAATCCTAACCCTAAACATTAAACCTAACCCTAACCCTAACCATGGAC
>JBBPCZ010069127.1:0-12080 GCA_037974445.1 Brycinus macrolepidotus | reverse complement strand
TATGGCAAACATGCGATTAATTGCGATTAAATATTTTAATCTACTGACAGCCCTAATATATATATATATATATATATGTGTGTGTGTGTGTGTGTATGTGTATACACACATACGGATACAAGGTTTTGTTTGACAGTACTGTTGCATTTTAAACATTTGAAATCTCATTAAACGTTATGCAATCATGTTTGCATGAGTGTACTTTATGTGTGCCTGTTTTCAGTTAGTGGGATAAAGACTTTTTCTGTAATAGTGTTTCCGCGTGTTGTTTAAAGTGGTCAGACTCTGCCAGTGCAGCAGGTAATACGACACGTCCCAGAGGGAACAATGGAGAGGGAGAGTGAGTTATTGTTACTCTGCAGGAGGGCATCCCAGGCCTGGTGTTCAGCTGGGCGAGGCTGGAAGCTGTTATGGCACATGGCAGCAGCCCAGTGGGAACAGCTCTGGGTGAAACGAGCAGCTGATGCTGGTCTTCTGAAGTCAAGGTTGGCTAATAACACGAGCCTTTAGTCCTACTGTAGTACATGGGTAGGAAAAGTTTATCAAAAAACTCAGATTTCCTCCTCAAATATGTTAGTCAGACATGTTCGTGTCTGAACTTTGCTTCATTAGTTAATGTAGCTAACAAGCTAAGACTAGAATGTTAAATGGCCCTAAACATTGTTGAGTTCTCCAATAGACTCGCTTATGTGGTTTCTGAAGTTGTATGACACACCGTTATCTACAAATGCAGACAAAAGCATGAATCAGAAAACTTTATTGATCTTGGAGGAAATTGCTGTTATGGACAAAAGTATGCTGGCATAGCTAAACACAGTAGCAGAAACAATCTGTCCCAGCTGTTCATCCATTTTCATGCTTTTGCTTTAAAACTTTGCGCTGGATCATGTTGTCACTTTTGGCTCTTTTCAACTGGTACAAGGAACCACACTGTACCATGAACAAATAAAGTGGCCCGAACCAGAAAGAGGCCATTTTCTTTACTGTCCGTGTAAAAAAACAACAATGGAGAAACAGCCTAACAACTGGGAAGCTGACGAAGTATGAGCACTACTGTCTTTTTGGGCTGAAGATAAATTTCAGTGGGAATTTTTAACACTGCGAGAAATGTGAAGGTGCACCAGGACATCACCAACAAGTTAGCTTGGTTAGGTTTTTAATCACACAGCTAAACAATGGCAAGAAAAAAATTAAAAACTCAAACAAGACCATAAAAAATAAAAGACCACAATAACAAAAGCTTTTCTGCCAGACGGATGTCCACGGATGCGGTTTTGGGACGACGACTGGCCATAAACTGTGGGGAAAGAATCGCGTCAGACACAGCATTATCGGGCTGAGATACACTGGAAAATCAACTTCTGTAGCTGCCTGGAATTCAAACCAGACTGTACCATTTGACAAGAGACAAAGAGACGACTCTGTAACGGAGGTGCAGCATCTGCTGGAAATTTGGGTAGAAGAGAGTACACAGGACCAGCTGGACACAACACACAAGAACACTGAGATATCTGATAAAATCAGGGACTATCTTGATGCTTTTGGACCGAGGACCCGCTTTAGGATGTAGTGAGGATGCAAAGGAAAAGAAAATTCTAAACAAGATCACCACTTTGTCCAGCCTGTTTCTCCTAGACATAACCAAGCTCACTTTATCATCAATATGTGATTCTGACCATTTTCACAAATTCAGCTCCTGGGAAAGAGCCTTCCTCTAATCTCAGGCCGATTACAGTTTAAGATCTTGAAATGCTCTTTCTTTTCTCTCACTGCTCTGATCTTTGTCTCAAATAATCAGATTTTGAGGTGATCCATAAGATTCTTTGGATGGTGTAATAACTGGTGGAGAGAGGACTGAATTGCTGATATTAATTCAATAGTAAAGTCAGTGTGAACATCATAATACAAAGGAAATGCAAATTGTGACAGCTAGGGTAATCCAAAGTCATGGTCCATAGGGTCTTCCAAGTCAACCAGGCATAAACAGAAGCAGAGAGCAGGATCCAGGTAGAACAAACAAGGAGTCAAAAACCAGTAGCAAAAGTATCACTGGCAAGAGAGGCAAGTAACAAAATAAATCAGCAACAGTAAATCCAAAAAGCAAAAATACAAGATGGCTTGAAAGGCAACGCTTCATCAAGATTCTTTTGAGAACTCAGTCTTTAAATAGTCTAGTAAACAGGAAGTCCTGTGACTAAGAGTGGTACTGTCCGCTAGCTCCCCTAGTGATGAGGAGGCTGAATTGCAGGGCACGACATCACAGTTGCCTTATAAATGAATTTACAACATCTGAAATTTGTCAAATTCAAATCTAAACTACCCAACCCAAATCAGACAGTTTTGAGATCCTAAGGTTGTTAAAGAGAAGAAAACTGAGAAGCCGATGAGAACAGTCTTGGCTGATCGACTCCATGTGGCCTAAGGAGGAAACTGTGAACATTTAATGACTTTAATCCTTCAGTGGAGGAGATTTTTCAACAGCCCATTGCTGTGTAACATTTTTTTAGCTCATGTGCTGGCATTCCGCACAAATATTCAACAATCTGTTACTTTGTGTTGTGAAGTGTTCTTGTATTTGCTCTGGTTGCGCCACCTGACCTGCAGTTTCAGAGCAGTGGTTTCAGGCCAGTGGTGACACAGACAGTGACCGCCTGACATCTCTTTGATGCTGTAAGTTTATGTGTTTTGTAAAATAAAGATGTTTATTTTCTACACATCTCCTCGTCAGTCAAACAATGTTGGCTTGGATGCTAGAATCACCATTTGACTTTGACTCATGACATCTACAGGATGATCCGTTTACGCAACAGCACAAGCTGTGGTTGCTATGGTTGCGGTGCCATAGTAGTGATTAACGAATAAGGGAGAACATAAATACTCAATAAAGATAGTTTATAAAGGTACATAATGAAATCCACAGGTTGGCAGGGTCGTTTGCCGGTGTTGCTTTGACGTGTCAGGTGGCACAATAGTTGCACAAAAAAAGATTTGTCTGCATTCCTTTGTTGTGTGTCTTGTGCTCTTGAGTGCCCTGCACGATGCTCCATCCATCGGTTGGTGTGTCAGCTGTTGGGAAGCAGCCTAAGATTAGTGTGATTTAGTTAGTGATGGAGTGTCAGGTGTATAATAGTGTGAACATAAAACTGAGTGTAAAGACGACGGCATATCAACTGTAATCCTGAATCTCCATTAACCTGCAGTGTTGTTCAGCAGATAGAACACATTAAAATGTTCAGTGTTGAATGTTCCAAAACACACCGATGTAATGGTGCGCTTTAATGGAAAGTAGTCAGTTGGCCCAACTGCGTGATGCTCCGCGCTGAAAGTTTAAGGTGTTTGTCTCCTACCTTTTAGCCGTCCATCTCCTACAAAACTTTACTAGGACTGTTCCAAATGATCAGGCAGCATTAATCAACCTTCTGGACCGTTCTCTTAATGAGGTTCTAATAGATTCCGGCATCGATCCAGTACCATTAGCTCTAATGTGTCTTCTTTTTCTTCCTGTCTGCGTGAGAGAATCTGCAAACTTAAGCTGTGAGACACTTTTCCTGACCGGCTGGCTGATGCTCTCCTGGGCTTCATGGCAGTGTGTTACTTGCTTCGCCCAATCTGGCAACGTCCGCAGCCAAGGAAAACATGGCAGCAACATCCTGTGTGGAGAGAGAGAGAGAGAGAGAGAGAGTGAGAGAGAGAGAGAGAGAGAGACGGGGAGAGAGAGAGAGGGAAAGCTGCTGCTGATTAAGAAGTGTGCCGGACTGTAATTGGAAATGACTGGGCCCGGAGCGAATCCACCCGTGCTGTGAAATGTGCTCTACTGCTTCAGCCCCTAACACTCGCAGAATTAGCCCACAACCAACACAGATACACTGCGTCAGAGTGTGTGTATGTGTGTGTGTATTTGTGTGCATGTTAGATTGTTACATGTCTTTAAATATATTTGTGTGTTTGTATGTGTCTATTCGTGTGCATGTTACATTGTTGCATGTCTTTAAATATTTCTGTGTGTGTGTGTGTGTGTGTGTGTGTGTGTGTCTATGCCTATTTTTTTCTGCTGGACATTCAAAAATGACCCAAATGGGAACCAACAGAACATGCGGTTTTGATCTTTCTTTATTTTTCATTGTATTATGATTAAACTGTCTTTTGGATGTTTTACTTCATCCCAAAGTGTCTAATTTGGCTTATTAGCTGCCTTTCATGTGAATTAGTTGAACTTATTAACTGACCTGTATTTTTCAAACTGAGCAGAATCAGCACAGTCTGGAGGCTCAAATGACATGTTTTGTTGATTTTCTAAGGGAATATAAATACATGCTACAGTGAACACACTATTTGTGCCATTTTTCTGCACAATTTATTTACTTATTGATTTTTTTAATATTTAATATGACTACATATGTGACTTCTTCTCTTCTCTTCTCTTCTCTTCTCCCCTCTCCTCTTATATCTCCTTCAACTGCCTCGTCTTGCCTCGCCTTCCCTCTGCACCATATGTGCTGTGTCATATGCAACATCTGCTGCAGCAGTTTTAAGCTGTTCCCACGTCAGTGCTTTCACACTCAGCATCAGGCTCCACCTCAGCCCAGCCAAATTTGAAAGGTGTTCTTCAAAATAAATGAATAAATAAATAAATAACCTGGAGAAGCCTCAGTGTGCCTTTTTGTCATATGGGATGTGATTTGTCTGCATCTGTGAGTGTCGGTGAGTGAAGTATTTGTCTCGCCAGTTGTTTGCTAAGGCTAATGTAGGTAATTATTAATTATTACTTAATGCAAGTAATAATTGCAAGTAATAATTGCATTAATTGCATTTTTGCCCACACTTTAGTCTACTTTTATAGGCAACAGTGTATAATACAGTAGCTTAAACCAGTTGACAAGTATATTTGAAATTACTGAACACCTCTAAACTGTTTGAGGCTAAGTGATTTAGAGACAATTTGTAACAAACTTATTACTTGTTTGACCCTTCGGCCCCTCCGTAGTAGTGCAGGCTGAAGCCCAGCTGCTCATGTTCCTCTGAACGAATTTGTGTTTGCAGCACTTTCACAGATTACCTTCAACTTTATGCCTGCACTGGATAGAGCCTGTGAGAGACCTGTGGATAAATCAATGAGCAGCAAGCTAACAAAAGCAAAAGGAAAGTCAAGAGAAGTCAGGAGATTGCAATCGCAAATTGCAATGTTGGAACCAAACATATATTATATGATATAAACAATCATTGACTGCACATATTTGGTGTATATACACTCATTGACTGTATATATGACATATGATAAGTTAACATACACACTGGCTGTATCATATATATGATCTATATACATGTAAGAAATATATACTTCGACTGTATGATCTATATGTGATATACCCTCATTAATTGATATATATGATTAATACTCTCACTGACTGTGTATATGGTATATGGCATGATATGTATCCTCATTGACTGACTATATATGACATATACGGTCATTGACTACACATGATAATACACTGAAAATTCTCTTTAGGGTTGAATTCAAGCAAATACAACAAATATGAATAAACACAACCATACATTATAATTACTTTAACCATCATCAGTCAGCTACATGTCAAACATGTCTTGGATGATCAGTAAGGGGGGAACTGTATAAATTTGACTTTTATTCATGCTAATCATAGCTCTAAGCATCCCTCCCTCCCCCACTGGGTTGGGACACACACTGCAGCTTCTCTCAGCTCTTTCGGCAGACTCTTTGTTTAGCGACCTGATGCACATTATGCCTCGACAAGAAAGGCTGGAGCCACTAATTTGCTGCTGCATTACTTTGAGGCCGCTGTAATTGGGTTTACTTCAAGGTTTAAGCTGTACAAATATTTTCCGTGGCAGCAGCGAAGAGCTTTTACCCTAAACACTGCTATGCCTTCATCCCCAGGGCTCTTCTACATGGCTTTCTTTTTCTTCAGGACATTTGGAGTTGATCATGGTTTAAGTCATGTTAAGGCGGCGTGAATAACAGGCGTAAAACAAGGCAGAGTTTTGAGCCTCAGACTTTTGAATGATACAGATTTCACTTTATAAGGGAAACCCCTTCCCTTACAGTTACACCCATCCATAGTAGATCAGGCTGAAGTCCAACTGGACAGTGCCTATGGAAGACCTGTGGTTAAATCAATGAGCAGCAAACTAACAAAAGCAACAATAAATTTATACACTTTATAATGGAAGCCCCTTCCCCTGCAGCTCACTGGTGAATGTGAACATTATTGGTCACTCTAGATAAACATGGACATTTGAAGCTGCTGTGTGTTTTATCTGAAGTTGTAAAAGACATTATCATGTATTAGAGCAGCTTTACAGCGACTCCTTCAGAAAAGAGTCCTGAGCTCTTCATTTCTAACAACTGACTAAAACCTGCTTTCACCACGGCTTGACAGTCAGTGACATGTCTAGAACTGATTGAAACCACCTCACACTATGGCTATAGTCAGTGACATATATATAGAACTGACAAACCTGCTTACACTGTGACTTGACAGTCAGTGATGTATCTAGAACTGCCTAAAGCCCACTCACACTGTGGCGACACATCTAGAACTAACTGAAACCTGCTTACACCATTGCTCTGCAGTCAGTGATGTATCTAGAACTTCCAAAAGTGATGATTTTTCTTACAAAACCAGTTTTACCTACTGTAGATCAGAATGTGATTGGTTGATTCCTCATCTTTTTGGTTGCTAATTTAAGGTGTAAGACCTTCAGTCCAGCTCGTGAAGGCCTGACCAATAGGAGAGCTTGCCTGGCTGTATCCGCCTAGATACCACAGTGAAGACAAACCTTTTCCACTGGGTATTTCAAGATTTAAACCCTTTTGCTTCCAACCAAAACTTAACAATGGAAGAAGAGTATCACTACAAAAGTTTAAAATAAGAAATAAATAACCAAATGTTATAACCAAAACACAAAAATGCATTTTTCAGCTCCCAGAAGATATTAAGCCCTGTTTGAAGGCCTTGAAGACCCTGGGGTATCTTCACTATAGACTTTCACTTTACAGCATTGTAGAGCATGTACTAGAGCCTGAAGAACACCTGAGGCCCCCTCACATCTATTGCTTTCTTCACTGCTGCATTGAATTCACCTGCGCACGTCAATTGCGTATGAATAAAATATTAATCATACGTGATTATTGCTCAGAGTAAGCAACATCAGAGACAAATGTGCATTGATGTAGCATGTTTTATTAATGCAGAAATGTTATTCTCATTCGAATCTAGTAAAATCAATGCACTTTTGTTGAGTACAAATAGACATGGTGGAAACCTTAAAATTAGCATGAGCGACTGATGCTGGAATGCTAATAAAAAAGTCCTGAGTGACTCAGAAGGGCTGGCTTGAAGAACGGACCCCAGACGTTCCCAGAGATGCCGCAGAGAGAGCGGCACTCCTGAGCAGAGAGAATCGCACGCCCAGGAGGCTTTAATGAGGATGCTCTGACATTTAGTGTTAGCGTGAACCTCGGTGACGGCTAGCCGCTCTGAAATCATCAAACAGCAATATGAAGAGTGAGGAGCACGGAAGGTCTGGGGCAGGCAGGTCAGCATTAGCGGCGTGTCGAGAAGAGCTCCTGTATGATCCTTTCCTGTTTAATGGGGTCCTCTTCCAGGCTTTTAGTGGAAAAGCTAGACATGATTGAGCATAACGAGATCGGCAGATGTCTGAAGAGCAAAACGGGGGCCGTTATTAGCGCTTTTATCGAGCCAGGGTTTTACAAAGTTGCCAACGGCGCCGTATGAAGGCCCACTTGAAAGAATATGACACACTGGAGTTCTCCGAGTGCCGAGGGCTGCCATCCAATTCTTGCCTTCACACGAATTTGAGTGCGCTCATTGTGTTTCTTTAACATGGTTGCACCGTCTGACTAGTTTTCATTAAAGTGTAACATTACACTGGTGTGTTCTGAAAAGCTTACCACTGAGCATTCTGACATGTTCTAAGTGCTGAGCCGCACTGCAAGTTAATGGAGATTCTGGATTACAGACAATAAGCCGTCATTTTAGCACTGAGAATTTTATTTTCATACTTTTATACATCTGACAGTCCATCAATGACTAAATCACGCTAAACTCAGGCCACATCTGAACTGCTGACACACCAACGGACGGAAGACTCTCAAGAGAACAACACACAATGAAGAAACACAGACTCGCTGTTTGACGCTGCAAAACAAATCTTTAAATGGTTGCACTGCCTTTGTAAACCATCTTTATTGAGTATATATCTTTTCTTTATTGATTCATCACTATGGCATTGTAACTATAGCAACCACAGATTGTGCTGTTGTACAACAAACGTAATCATTGAACATGTCAAAGTCAAAAGAGTGACACCAGCATCGAAGAGAACATCGTCTCAGAGACGAGGAGATATTTAGAAATGTAACATCTTTATTTTTAAAAAACAGACATCAAAGAGACGTCAGGTGGTTGCTGTCTGTGTCGTCACTGGCCGTAAACTGCTGCTCTGAAACTGTTGCCTTGCAGTCAGGTGGTGCAACTGGAATGAATTCAAGAGTAATTCACAACACAAAGTAACAGATTGTCAAATTTTAGTGTGGAACACAGGCACACAAGCAAAAAACAATTTTGCAGCAAAGGGTAATTTGTTAAAAATACTTCCCCACTGAAGGGTTAAGGCTAAAATCTTGAGCAACTTTTGAGGGTTTTTGAAGAGATCAGAAAGTTTGCATTCAGGCCACGGTGGATGAAAGTCATTCTTTGACTCCTGGCCTGCTTAGATGAGCAAGCCGGCCAGCGAGGGAACGTTTGTTTTGAAAAATGGATTGTTAGAAAGACAGAGAGAGGGAAGGAGAGAATGAAGAAGGGAAGGGGGAGAGAGGGAGATGGATAGAGAAGAAGGGCCCGTTAGAATGAGATGTCAACCATAACCAGAATGCCAATTTACCACTTTATTGCATGATAGGACATTACTTCCACAGACTTATGATTAAAACCTTGGGAGCTGTCACAAAGCCCTTTGTGCATGTGTGTGTGTGTGTGTGTGTGTGTGTGTGTGAGTGTGTGTGTATGTGTCTGTGTGTCTTCAGCTTAAGCTTATTAGAATAATCCTACTCTCAAGACAAAGCTCTTTCCAATAGTCAAATATTCTGTCCTTAAATAAATGGCAAATTTTTATGTGAATGCCTTATGAAAGTCTGGACACATTCGAAAGTCGTTATAAATGCACTCACTCGCTCACATTTAGCAAGCTGAAGATTCTCCACAAGGGGGCGTTGAACAGAAGAAGGTGGTGCTTCGTATCTTTAACACTGAGTGTTCTTTTTTAAATTCTGACCTATCCAGAGGAAAATGTTCTTTCATAGTTACTGTTGCTAAGGTGGAAAAGCTTAGAAGAATGCAGGTAAAAAGCCTGTTTAACATGAACACAAATTGCAGTTTTTGTTGAAAAATGGAAATGAGTGTGTTATGATTTTAAACAATATTTATTTCAGCAGTCAGCAAAAGACCATATTGTTTTGATAGGTCAGGTGTAGTTTTATGGTTATATAATAAAAATGATAGATTTTGTCTGTTTACACACACATTTGTATTTACTGTATGTATGGATCTTATTCAAACTGCATGTCAGGCCTTCTCACACGGCTGTGTTGCAGTTTAGATGACTTCTGTGTGTGTGTGTGTGTGTGTGTGTGTGTGTGTGTGGGTGTGTGTGTGTGTGTGTGTGTGTGTAAATGAGGTAACAAGTTGTTTTCTTAGCCCACTGTTTGTTTTTCTTTTTTCCTCTCTCTGATTTGTTTTTCCTGCACCCCTCAGTCATAGAGATACTTGTGCCACTAATAGGCTCATTAACAGGCCAGACTCAACCTCTCTCTCTCTCTCTCTCTCTCTCTCTCTCTCTCTCTCTATCTATCTCTCTTTCCCTCTCTCTCTTTCTCTTTCTCCTCTTGTTCTCGCTCTCTAACGGAAAGGCTTACACCATTCGAGCCAAATTGAATTGTATCTAATTCGAGCTTTCATTAACGTGCAAAAGAATGAGCTGAATAAGCCAGAAGCCGTACAAGCACTCTAAATACTCTTTTCTCATCCAAACACTTTGCCAAATACAGACACTTTAATGGCCAGTTACAGTCTGGAGTGTGACCCCTTTGCCAGTTATATTTGACCAGTGCTCCACATGGTAAAGAAAGGGTGCTTTACATCAGTATTGTTCTTTCTATCATTTATTCATCAATATGGTAATCTAACATCACATATAGAGTGTTTGCGATGGTCTGTCAGCAACATTTTGGATGTAATTGTTGAATACAGCATTTATATTAGTCGACATTGCTAATGTTTATAAGTCCATGCAAATAAAAGTAAAAATATAAAATGTGAATAAATGTTCTCTCTTCTGTTGTCCAGAACTGAGATGTGCTTGAGCTACTCTGTAAATCAATCAATTAATTAATTAATTAATTAAATAAATAAATAAATAAAATGCATCTGGTTTTACATTTTGTTACACTTTTTTCTAACTATTAAATTCTGCAATTAAATGTTTTGTAGAAATATGTCATATTTAAATTACGCAGAACCTTTGACTTAAAAAGACATATTTACTTACCCTAATAAAAACCTTTATAAAACCCAAACAACCACAAACCATAACCCACCCACATATGCATTCATTTGGGAAGTAACAAAGGACATTAATAACAATCATTAGAAAAAGGGACAAAAACCAAATTTGACAGTGCAAACCAAATACAAATGCAATTCGTAATTTAACTCATTTGAATAGCAAAAAGGTAAAATTTGGGTAGGAATTCTGGAATTGTGGTGAAATTTGATCATTTTGTTTTTTTAAAGAGCCGCCACTGAACTGAATCATCATGAGGTCAGAGATTTGATGTCCCCGTTTCGTTCGGTTCTCAGGCTTCCCACACACTCGCTGGACCCCACTTTTCCTGACCCCTTAAAGCTGTGGAGAAAAGCATTTTGGCATCTGTGATGCCCCTCTTAGTTCAAGCCTTTTTAATCCATTGTGCTGCGTTTGTCGTCTGAACAAAGAGAGAGACTCCAGTTTTGAAATTCAACAGACTCTGAGACTCTGCCGCTGAAGGAGCATCAATACAGGCAGCCTCTCTCCCACCCTCCCCCTTCCCCATCCCGCCCCCCTCTCCCTCCCCCACCAGTGTTTGGGCCTGTTTGTGGGTGTGTTCATACACGCTGAGTGCAGAGGACCCCACTTTCCCACTGGTCAGAGGCATGAGCTCTGAAGACCTGGGGTCAAAGGTTGCAGAGGCCTATAGTGAGGGATCATGGCAGCCTAAAGGCCGTAAGGTCGCGTGAGGGGTGTGGCTGAGACCGCCAATCAGAAAACACAACATGGAATTCCATCACATGAAGAAGCAAAACAAAGGCTGAAGGAATCTCATATGTTTTTTTATTAAAACACATTACAACAAATTTGGTTAGTTTGCTTCCCACTGCTGAACTTCAGCTGTTCAGGATATGCAAAATGTCAAGTGGGTCAAAAACCTAAAACGTGTGAGTTTAGTATACATCTTTTCGTGTAAGAATAAGAATAAGAATAAGAATACCTAACTTTAATGTACATTAATGTTAAAAGGATGAATTTGTGAGAATGAGTTTGTGAACGTGAATTTGTGAGGATGAATTTTTGAGGATGAATTTGTGAGAGTGAGTTTTTGAGGATGAGCTTATAAGGATGAGTTTGTGAGGGTGAGTTTGTGAGAATGAGTTTGTGAGGATAATTTTGTGAGGATGAGTTTGCGGGGTGAGTTTGTGAGGATAGGTTTGTGAAAGTGAGTTTGTGAGGATGAATTTGTTAGGATGAGTTTGTGAGGATGAGTTTGTTAGGATGAGTTTGTTAGGATGAGTTTGTGAGGATGAATTTGTGAGGGTGAGTTTATGAGGATGAGTTTGTGAGTTTGTGAGGGTGAGTTTGTTAGAATGAGTTTGAGAGAATGAGTTTGTGATGGTGAACTTGTGAGGGTGAGTTTGTGAGGATGGGTTTGTGAGGATGAGTTTGTGAGGATGAGTTTGTGAGGATGGGTTTGTGAGGGTGAGTTT
>JBBPCZ010069041.1:2500-12082 GCA_037974445.1 Brycinus macrolepidotus | reverse complement strand
AAAAAATATATATATATATATATATATATATATATACGTGTGTGTGTGTGTGTGTGCGTGTGCGTGTGTGTGTGTCTCTGTCTGTCTGTATCAGATAGACCAAATACACATGGGACATGTTATCAGAATCAGAAAACGGACTATATTACGACCTATAGGTAGTTACATATACATATACATACATGTGTATATGTTTTATGTATATTTAAGTACCTACAAGTCACATGTATATGTGTGTGTGTATGTATATCTATATGTATCTATCTATCTATAAGTGTTTCTAACCTTAATCTTAATTAGTTTTAACTTTCTATAAAAAAAAAAAAACACTTTCCGAAGTAAGAGCCTTTTGATTGGTGTTCTGGATTAGTTCTCATTTTCTCTGGTCAGGACTGAAATCACACACACACACACACACACACACACACACACACACACACACACTCACACAACACAGAAGCCTCTACCACCATAATAAATGTCTACCATTAAGACACAAAGCATAACAATTAGCAAATGAGCCGAGGCCCTGAGCTCTGTAATGCAAAACAGGCGGTTGTTATTCTGGTTTAAGAGTGACACAGAACCCATCCGTCATATCCAGATGATGCAACCCTGGCTGCGTTCAGTAGAGCATCTTCCCAAGAGCAGCACAAAACCAAGCGCGAGCGCCACAAGTTTGTCACCTTCCCATCAGCCTGGATGCCTTTTTACAGCCAGTCAGGAGGTCTAGATCAGGCCTCGTCACACTCGTCAGCCTGACTGAGAGCTAATTATGATAAATTAGGACTAACTGTGATCAATCTTATTTCAAACGTACGCCGACAATACCTGTAAATCACATTCTACCATCGACACCGAGCCACCTGCTACACGTATGGAGATCACCTGTAAGTTAAAGTGGCGTTCAGCACGGCCCCTGCCAAAGTAGCCTGCCTGGGCCCTTGAAAGAACACTGAAGGGTCCGCTTCGGAAGGGGAGGGGGGCTTGTGGAGGGAAAGGGAACAAAACGACCATCACAAATAATGCAATACTGCAGCATGACAAAAGTGCCATTGTGGGGGCTCCTCAAAAGGCTCTTCTCTGTGGCTTTTTTCTTTTTTTTCTCTTTTCATTTTTAAAGAAACGCAGACAGACTGCATGCCTGTATGTGCACTTCTGCACCGTATCAAAATTAGTCACACTTCTATTAGGGCACACGCCTTCGTTTGAGTCCTACCTGCTCCGGGAAACATTCGAACGGGGAGATTTTCATTGCAAACCAGACCGCTTCCCCATCAAATGATCGTAGGCTGTTTGAAATACTAGAAGAGACACTGCGTGTGCGTGGATGGGGCAGCTCTAAACCTTACAGCACCGTCTTATTATGCATGAGTGATCGGGGATCACCACCTGCCTTGACAACACTCATCAGGATCTGCTCAAACTGAGGCGGAAAAGAGTGGGGGGGAAAAACAGCTCAGTGCATGCAGCTCCCATTCCCTTTACATTGAGTTCAATATAAAACGTCTAACTTGTTTTGCACTGAGTGGAGTGGAGGGGTTCTGACTGAATGCAATGGATGCAGGAGGGAGGCAGACATGCATTCAGCCTGTGCGTGAGACCACACAGCATTTACACAGTGGGTAATAATAAAATTAAAAAAAAGCCACATACACACACACACACACACACACATTTATCCATGCAGACATGAATGGCAATGCAATGCAGTGTCTCTGAGTGGAAACTTCAGTCCCTGATATAATACAGAAGGTGTCCACAGCCTCTCTGCTGCTCCTGCTGCTGTGCTTTATTACTCGTCCCCCACTTAGAGCTCCACACTGAAGCACGAAGCTGAACTTGTTCCAGACCCCTGGAGCTCAACTTAGCTCCCCATTCTCCCACCTTCTTGCCCATATATCTCCATTCCTCCTTAAATCGTGCAGCAGCTGTACTGGCATTTAAGGTGGAACTGGAAAATTCTAACATTGGAATGAAGAAGTGCATGTGTGGTGCATGAAGAGAGAAGGGAAAAAATACCAGCAGGTCCTTTTTTAAGCTTAAGTTTCCCCAAAGCTGAAAGATTCGACACTCAGACAGGCTAATAATAATAATAATAATAATAATAATAAGGTGCATGGAAAAAACACCAGCAGGTCCTTTTTAAGTTTCTCAGCACCAGCTCAGACAAGACACTCAGACATGTTAATAATACTACTACTAGTAGTACTAATAATAATAATTATAATAATAATAATAATTATTATTATTATTATTATTAATATAAGGTGCACGAAGAGGGGAAAAAAACACCAGCAGGTCCTTTTTAAGTTTCTCAGCACCAGCTCAGAAAAGACACTCAGACAGGCTGATAATAATGATGATAATAATAAGAAAAAATAATACTACAACTCTTTTTCATTTATAAGAAAGAGAGAGAGAGATCCAGCAGGTCTGAACTCACCGTGTCTGCTCCGTTCCGAGCCCCTGTGCATTTCTCCCCCCCGGGTTTAAGTTGCAACGCTTAAAAACCAAGCAAACAACAAAGCAAAAGGGAAAAATAACAAAGAACAGATCCACTTTGGGCGTTTATCCAGGGAAATTCTCGTCCGTCAGTATAAATCCCGTTACCAGCTCTCCTCCACACTTTCTCCCTGCTCTCCTTCTCCTTCTGCAGCCTTTCCCCTGCACACCCGTTTTCAGACCGACCACGCCCCCTTCAATCACGATTGGTTAATATCCTTCCAAAGTCCCGCCTCCTGCCTCCCCATTGGCTACTCCTTCTCCCACCTCTTTCGTTCTCTGCCGCTGCTAGTTCGTGCCCTCGGTTTTCGCTCACGTACAACATCGGACTTTTTCGTGCACACTCGTAGCTTTTCGCTCACTTCCGAAAATGGCCGAACGCTCTTCGTACAAGTTCGGACGCTTCCGTACAAACCCGTCCACTCTTCGTGTGGATTCGTTCACTTTTCGTACGAATTCGGTCCTTACGGAAAATGTCGAGCGGTCTAAACAGTTTGGCTCAAACTATAAAAAAGAAAAAAATAATAAAAATAGGACAATATCTTGTTTAGTTACTTCTTCTCGTGCCTTCTTTGCATTGGTTTCGTTTACAGTTGGAGTTTAATGAGCAAAAATTCAAATCTGCCTTTTTTAGACCCTATAATGATATCTGTTCACATTGTACACATGTATAGACCTTCTTTTTTTTTTTTTTTACAAACTCCCATACTTCTATTTGGTTAAGTGACAGCAGTATTTACACCTTTCAGTTCCATACAACAATAAGTGTATGTAAGTAAAGTAAGTGTAAAGTGACCATTTTGTCATACGTGAAGACACCACAGCACACAATGTGAACAGTGTGAAATTCTGAAAGTATTTAACCCATTCACCAAGTGAAGCAGCGGGCAGCCAGGAACACAGCACCCGGGGAGCAGTGTGTGGGGACGGTACCTTGCTCAAGGGTGCCTCAGTGGTGCCACTAGCAGTCCTGGGGGGTTGGGGGGGGGTTAGCAGTTTTGGGCTTCTGATATCTCCCTTCACGTTCTCAGCATCAGCGGCTCCTCGGTGGAGATCGTCCACAGCACCAAGTTCCTTGGTGTCCACATCACAGAGAACCTCTCGTGGACCCTCAACACCAGCTCCATCACCAAGAAGGCCTAGCAGCATTTCTACCCCCTGCGGAGACTGAGGAGAGCGCAACTTCCACCCCCAATCCTCCTCACCACAGAGGGACCATAGAGAGCATTCTCTGCAGCTGCATCACAGCCTGGTACGGGAATTGCAACGTTTCGGACCACAAGACCCTACAGAGGATTGTGAGGACAGACGAGAAGATCATTGGGGTCTCTCTCCCCTCTGTTACAGACATTTACACCACACGCTGCATCCGCAAAGCCACCTGCATTGTGGATGACCCCACACACCCCTCACACACACTCTTCTCCCTCCTCCCGTCTGGCAAAAGGTTCCGTAGCATACGGACCTCCATTGCCAGAATGGGGAACAGTTTCTTCCCTCAGGCCATCAGACTCCTGAACCGGAACTGAACACAATAACTGTAATTTTTGTAATGTTTTTGTAAAATGGAACCATTATATATGTGAATCAGGTAGCTTATGCTATGTTAGCATGCACAGGTGCTAAACCAATAGCGGTTTCTAGTGTTTTAGCCCTATGATATACTATTGGTTCATTCCATTGAACTGGGAAGTCAGATTTTCTGAGTTCCTTGTAAGAACTTTTAACAGGAATATGCCCTGAAGTCGGATTTTCGACTTGGAAAGTTGGAAGAACATCACCAACCCTGACTTCAAAATTCAAAATGGCTGCAGTAGTGAAAGCTGTAGTAAATACAGTTTGTAAGCACTTTTGTCTTATTTGTACCTCATTAAATCACTCATACACACAATACTTTCCAACGTCTATCTGTTGACATGTTTCTGTGGAGTTTGTATGCACAAAACACAGCGTAATGCTAACTACTGGCATTGCTAACAATGGCTAACCTGGCTTGAACATGACCTTCAAACTTGGTCACGTGGTCACGTCATTCACAGCTCCAACTTCCCACTGAGGTAAATGGAATGCAGCATTAGTACAACACAGCTTAGTAAGAGTAGCTAATATTAGCAAGCTTGCACATAGAATATCCTCCTTTTAGTTTCAGGAGAATTCTCACATGTAAACTTTGAATATCATGCACGAAAAACAAGGTACGACTCAAGCAAGTGTTTGAATACTAAGGGGTACTATCGGTTCATTCTAGTTGAGTTGCTGGTAGGAAATTTCAACTGGAACACCGCCTGAAGTCAGATTTCTGACTTGGAAAGTCAGAGGAACCTCTCCAACCCGACCTCAAAATCCAAGATGGCTATTTTGTGCATCAGCAGTATTGAAAGCTGTAGTAAATACGGTTTATAAGCACTTTTGCCTTGTTTGTATCTCATTACATCAGTCATACACATGGTACTACTTGTGGACTTGTTTTTATGCACAAAACACCATATAATCCATTGTTATCAACTTGTATTGCAAACAAAGACTAACCTGGCCGGAACCCAGCCTTCCGATTTGTTTTACTGAAACATGATCAAATCAGGTGTGACGTCATTTCCAGCTCCTACATTCCCCTTCCAAGGTAAATGGAGTGCAGCATAGATTTGTTTTTGGTTTAGGAGAACCATACCTTGTGAAACATCACCGACATAATGAGCATGTTTCCTTTAGCTGCTGTGCCAATTTTGGTCAATTAAACTGCATTAAACTTCAACACTTTAACCCCTGTACCCTAGCATTAACTACCCAGTTACCAGTTATCTTAACATAGAGGAAGTCATGAATTCATACCACATATTAAAGGTCTTTTAAAAACATGTGTCATATAATTTGTGTGATACAGAAAGCTGGTACAATACATAATACATTCTGTTAGGGAAGACAGATAGTGTTAGCTATTGCATTTAGCTAGGATACTCCGATTATAGGATACTAAATATATACAAAGCATGCAAAATCTACACAATAATTTCTGACCAGGACATTCATTGATCATTTTTCCCTCCCCAACTTTAGTTGTAGGTCCAAAGGCCCTCTCCATTGTTAACATCTGTGTTAGTGCGAGTGCTAAAGGCTAGCCTTGCTCGATGTGTGGGGAAACCTACGGCCTGAAGAGCTCATTTATTTGTTTCATTAATTACAGGCCTGAGCTCTACACACCATGATTAAATTCAGGCCAGACCCCGCTTTAAATTGGAGGGAAGATTTGCATATCCACAGTCTGCTCACACCTTCTCTTCACCACTGCGGGCTAAAATAAAAGCGGAGAAGAGCTCAGATCAGGCCCCGGCCGTGGAGGCATTTTGTCATAATGTGCTGGAAAAATATTCTGAACCCACGTAGCTTTCTGTGTTCGCTCATGTTGCTGCTGTGTTCATGTTGCCTACACAATCCATCACCTGAGCATAAAACAGTTATGAGAAAGTTTCACGCTACATTTGAAAATGTACGTTTTCAGCATGGCTGGACACTGTTTGAATTTGGATCTAAAATGAACTGCAGATTTGAGTGGTTTTTCCTTCTCTGACACACTTTTCAACCATCTTCCCGATACCAAACCCTTTAAGAGGTGAAATTGGTGTGTTTGAGTAAGAAAAATGTCCGGCACAAGCTGTGATCCAAGAGACTGGGATTGAGCACCATTGCTTTAAGTGCTGTAGATAGGGGTGTGCTGATCTGAAACTCAGTATCAGTATTGTTCCGATACTGGCCAAATTCACTGGATCTGATATCGGAAAAACCCTGAACGATCACATAAATGCTGAACTGAAAAGAAACACACATGAGGACACAAGTAACACAGATGAACAGCAGGGCTGCGTCCCAAACGGCTCTCTGCTCCCTACATAATGCACTTAAAATACAGACTCCTGCACAAACAGTATAAAATACGTCTAACAAAGAACCGCTGGAGATTCAGAACTCCATAATGGACACATTGTGCACTATATGGTTGTAGAAACTAGAATTTAATAACTTACATAGCGCCCCCTAGAGGAAGTAGGGAGGCGTTTTGTATTCAGACAGATGTTTTATTAACAGCTAAGTTGTTGAAGAGAGGAAAAAGACAGGAACTGATTGGTAACGGTATCAGCAGATACTCAACATTGCAGTATCAGTATTTGACTTGAAAAAGTGGTACTTATAGACTGCAAGATATAGACAAGACTGCATAATTCCCAAAGAAAAATAAATCTATTGGGTTTTCACACGTGACACATGATTAACAAATCAGTTTTTTTTATATCACTGCAGATGATCTTTGTTGGTTTTGTGACAAAACAATGTGAGCCAGTCAAGCTGCATTGATTCATTGGTTGGTTGATTGATCAATTGACTTATCGATCGATTGACTTTACTCATTGCTACTTTGGCTGATAAAAAGTCAGTAAATCAGTGTGTAAATTTGTAATTAGGGACAACATTTTAACCATGTTTGCTACTGAAATTTTTGCCAATAAGTTCATGAGGTTTTTGGTTTTTATCATATAATCCGTTACATCCCATTTAACATTTAAATTTAATTTAAATATAAAAACCACGACTTTGTACTGTTCATCCACTTTCATGACGCTGCGTTTTCTTAACCCCAAACTAATAATGACTTCTATTCTTTCCCCCCAAAATACTTTTAGGACCACTTATGGTACTTTTGACATTTAACAGCTTTAAATAGATGCATTACACACATTTAATGTGTAATTTGTATATTATAGTTTATTAATCCAGAAAATGTCTAAGCTTACACTACTAAATATTGCTGGAGAAGCAGTTCACTTTCTACCAAAGCTGTTTAAAATTCAAAAACTAAACAACAAAAATAAAACTTGCATCATGTGAAACAAGTACAGATTGTTTGGAAAGTGCAGTTTCTAAACCACCAGTCCAGACCACATCTGTGTTAGCCTGTAGGAGAGGAGACGTTTGACTGTGACTCAAATTGGATGTAAAGTTGTTGTTGTGTGTACAGCCTTGTTTTGCAGAAAGTAAAAAAAAAACCTTTATAATTTTGTAGTCTTTCTCATTTCTTGATGTCAGAACAAACCAAACAAACTTGTCAATACAGATTGTGCATTTAGTTATTAATATAATGTTATGTAATTAAATATGCAATTATTATTATTATTATTATTAAACAGTATGGCAAAACTACAGTCTGCACTTCTATGGGTTAAATTGTTCTTGTTCAAGGATTGTTCTGGGATAAACAAGGAGAGAAAAGAACATCTCAAGGACCAGGTGAGACAAGTCGGTAAAAGGGAAAACAAATGTCCTTCAGGTCCCTGGAGTCACAACAAGCAAATGACACTCTCCAGGTGGAGCGAGAGAGTGAAAGGCAGGCGGACGGAGGCGGGGGGGGAGGGGGGGGGGCGTACTGGAAAAGGATGAAGGAGGAGAAAGTCTTAGATTAGCTGGCAGCTCAGAAAGGAGTGCATGGATGTAGGAAAATCCGAGCTGGAATATTCCAGCGAAGCTAGGGAGAAATGAATGTGGCAAAGTGAGAATGAGAATCAAGTCAAGATGGTGTTTATTGTCATTTCAACCATCTGCACAGTCCACAGTGAAACGAAACTTTCAGGACCACAACGTTCCTCCAGGACCACGGGGTGTACTTTGAATCCATGTTATATAAAATGACTGACCGTGATACATCAATTGTTTTATTTGTAAATATGAAGGGGCTTCAAAGTAAACCTTTTTCTACATGTTTTTGAACCAGGACAACAACATTCCTACAGTACAACAACGTACCTCCAGGACCACAATGTTCCTCCAGGACCCATAATGTTCCTCCAGGACCACAGGGTTCCTCCAAGACCCATAATGTTCTTCCAGGACGATAACGTTCCTCCAGGACGATAATGTTCCTCCAGGACGATAACGTTCCTCCAGGACCATAATGTTCCTCCAGGACCACAATGTTCCTCCAAGACCCATAATGTTCTTCCAAGACGATAACGTTCCTCCAGTACCACAATGTTCCTTCAGGACCACAACATTCCTCCAGGACAACAACATACCTCCAGGATCACAGCGTTCCTCCAGGACCATAACATTCCTCCAGGACCACAATGTTCCTCCAAGACCCATAATGTTCTTCCAGGACGATAACGTTCCTCCAGGACGATAATGTTCCTCCAGGACGAAAACGTTCCTCCAGGACCATAATGTTCCTCCAGGACCACAGTGTTCCTTCAGGACCACAACATTCCTCCAGGACAACAACGTACCTCCAGGATCACAGCGTTCCTCCAGGACCATTGTTCATCACAAGGCTACACAAGTGCGGACTGGACAGAACTGTACAGGGTGCAAAAAGAAAAAAATACACAATACCAGTAGAACAGGACAGGACAGGCCACCGCAGCTGATGAGAAGCAGAAGCAGAACCAGTGTGAGTGAATACAGAATTGCATCAGATATTGTTATTCTAGCAGCAGCGTCATTAAATGTGCAAAAAATGCAAAGATTTATGAGGTTAGGAATAACAATAACAATTCTCTTCAGTCCCGGCAGGACGTAGAGATACAGCTGGGCTTTCCTGGCCATAGACATGAGACTGAGGTCCACATGAGGTTCTCCACAGTGTGACAGATCAGAGTGTGTTATACTCTTTCAAGTACACACCATATAACTGTGTTCACATTGGTGTTCTGTGCTGTTCATGGTTCAGATCTGATCTGCCCTGACTGCTGCCGGTTTTAAAAGCCTTAAAACTAGTCTTAACCAGTTAACCTTAAAGAGTTAACCAGTAAGACTGGCACAAACATCATGCATTTTTATCTGTATTTATTTGTATTACTTCACCTTTGTTTAACTTATTTCAACTGATCCTAAATCTTACTTTTTAATTGCTGACCTTGTGGTTACTTTCAATGCTCTTTATGCTTTTATGCTTATTTTATCTTTGTAAAGCATACTGAATGACCTCTGTGCATGATAATATGCTATATAAATAAACCTGCGTTTCAGTAAAAACTGCATGACAATACTGTAGTTTCCATGAAGCGTAATTTATGCATTGCTGAAACTGCAGTA
>JBBPCZ010069000.1:0-12083 GCA_037974445.1 Brycinus macrolepidotus | reverse complement strand
AATCAGGCCCCTCCTGACCAAAGTACAGCAAGGATGTCTGAGCCTGCCTAGAACAGGAAAATTGTGCATTGATGAGCCAATGGTTCCATTTACTGGCCGCTGCCCAGTGCATCAGTTTGTACCAGGAAAACCATACCATTGCGTTTCAAAGAAGAGAAATTGCTTTCTGAAATATCACAGCCCATAAACACCCAAAAAAAAATCACATCATAGTTCCGGCATTAATGATGTTCAGAGGTTGTCTCATGGTGCTTTTTTATGTTTTCATACACTGCAACATAGTGATACACTCAAGTTTTACTCATTCTTATGTTGAATTCATGGTTTTAAAATATGGTTCAATTTGCCATGTATGGAGTTCCGATGTCCACTGTAATGGACACATAATATTGTCCATTATCTTTAAAATGAAAAGTTTTTTTTTACAAAAAAATGTTTGCAGTATTCTCAATACCTCTCAAATAATATGGGAAATTAAAAAAAATAGTGATTGGAAAACATCTTTTTTCCTGGTAGTCAGGAGGCTATGACATGCATCTTCCTGCAGATACAGGGGAGAAGAACAGAGGGACAATAGAGAGCATCCTGTGAAGATGCATCACAGTTTGGTTTGGGAATTGCTCCGCCTTGGACTGTAAGACACTACTGTGGATAGTGAGGACAGCTGAAAAGATCATCAAGGTCTCTTTCTCCTCTCCCTTAGACATCTACACTACATGCTGCATCCGCAAAGCCACCAGCATTATGGATGACCCCAGTCACCCCTCCCACACCATCTTCTCCATCCTACTGTATGGCATAAGGTTCCATAGCAGTCCTTCACTGTCATGATGGGAAAAAGTTTCATTCACAAAATTTTTAAATCAACTAAATCAGAACTGAATCAAAACTGTACTTTACACACGAACACGCTCGAACTGAATTGCTGCATTCTGTTAAACACACTTGAAGTGTTTCACCATAAACAAAATCCAATACTGCTGCAATTTTTGCTTAATAATTTATTTTTATTATTCCTGCCTTTGCATTTTTGAACACATAGATACTCTGCTGTTAGTATAAAGTATCTGTCATATTACTGTAATTATTCACATTCACACTGTTACTGCACTTGTATGTTATTGTGTCTATTGTATTGTTTGCTCCTACTTGACTTGACTTGTCCTGACATATCAAGCTCCACTTCAGGACCCAAGCATCATGCCCTGAGTCAGGTAGGCCTTCATTTATAACACAGACCCTGTAGTGCAGATAACCTGTAACTGACTGCAGCAGAGAAGTCCTCTAAGTGGCTTAATCTGAATGTGACTTCTAGCAATGCTGCTGCAAGGTGGCAGAAGCAATGTGGTGGACACCATCATACACGACTGTCCATCAAAGGCCTTGGAGACTGCACTGTAAGAGGTGGCACTGGTAAGACAGTAAAGAAAAAATTGATGTCATGTTTTACTGTTGTTTTTCTGAATTTGTTTTGTGGCTAAACAGTCCCACATGCAGCAAGCTGTGATGTACTGTGTGTTCTGACACATTTCTGTCATTATTAACTTTTCATTATTAACTATCAGCGTTACTAACTTTTTCAGCAATTTGTGCTGCAGTAGCTCTTCTGTGGGATCAGATCAGATGGGCTAGTCTTGACTCCTGACCATGGGTGCCGGAACCATTATAGCAGCGAAACCACTTTTCAAAATCATTCGTTTCGTCCCCTCACTTTTCCCTTCCTGGACCACGGCCGTGACGTAGAGCGCTGCACGCACAACCCCCCTCCCCAGACAACACCCGAGACATAGAGCGGCTGCGTCCCCCCCACATTAAAAATGCTTCTGGCGCCCATGCTCCTGACCCCATCAACGAGCCTTGGGCACCCATGACCCTGTTGCTGTTTCACTGGTTGTCCCTCCTCGAGTCACTTTTGGTGGGTGCTAACTACTACCACAAGCACAAGACCTATCGTTTTGGAGAGATGCTCTGACCCAATCATCTACCCAACTTGGCTGGATTAAATATTTTGTAATGTGCTGTTAGAAATCCATCCAAGAAGATTTAACAATTACAATGCCTTTTTTTAATGCAAGGGGGTTCAAGTGTATTAATGTAGGACTAGGCCTGTCTGTTATACTATCTGGGTCATGTTTTCTACCCCTGCCATAGATCGCAGGGTAGAAAACATGACCCACATTTCTAAAGTCTGTATTCATGACAGGCTAGTAGTGGAAGCAGACAGCCTAGCTGTCAGGCCTGAATTAGTCTGACTGTGTTCTGCATGTGTCCCTCCAGTGCTACTAACAGCACATTTATTAGGGCCACACACAAACTCAGTTGACTGTCACTGATTTATTTGTGTTGAGGGCCATTGCACAATTATTTGACTGTGCTGAAGCAAATCCTACATCTAAAAGGCCAACTAATCAGTGTTTTCTGTGTTAACAGTGATGTTTATCTAGTAATAACAGTGGGCTAACAGTGGGCCCATGAACTACCACACCACTCAGGAAAAAGAAAAACTCCTTTTGGCATTTTATTTGTCTCTTTCATGTTCCCTTCACACACACTCACACACAGCTCCAAAAGAAAGAAAATAAATACTATATACAGTGACATGGCACACAGTAGCATTGTGTTGTTTCATGAACAAGTGGCAGTGACTGCGGTCAAGCTATACGGATGTAAATAAGTAGTGAAGATTTATAGTAATGCACTGTAAACATACTATGTGTTCGTGTCCTGCAGTCATAATAAAGAATTTTGTTATGAACCATCTGATCTTCAGTTTTGAGAGTTACATGTTCAACTGATTTAAATCTGTTTAAATAATCTTTGAAAAAAGCTATGGTTATTTTGGGATAATGTATGCATATATTGCACCAAAATACAAGCGACAATAATAAATATACCTATATATCAAGGCCTATGTCTATGGCAGTGCCCATATATCAAGGCCTATATTTATATTGTAGTAATATAAAATGTTCACTAAAGAGTTCACGTCCAATTTAAAACACATCCATGGTATAAATCAAAGTTTTGACTATTAAAAGGACCTCTGTGTGTACTGTTAATATTGATATAGGTATAAATTAAGGTTTAAGGTTTATATCTTTATTAAAACTCGGTGAGGGCCTCTTATCTCCCTGTTGTTAGCTCTGCTGAGTCTCAAGGTCAAGGGGTCTGCACAAATCAGTCTGCCCTATCAGATATACTGTGAGGTCATGGTCATGCTCAAAAACAGAGAGACAAACAAATGGAAAAACTCAAAGCAGAGAAACAAACACATAGTGTTGGATGCTAGAGATGAGATGAAAGTGAAGAACTAGAGGGTAAAGGAGAAGGAATAGAATGTGAAGAAATAGAGCATTGAGAAATATAAAGAATGAGGCGTAAATCCCTCAGTCCCCCCTATGATTCTATAAAAGACTTTATGGAATCATCAAAAAATATGGAGCACTCAGAATTATATAAGGATATAAAGTTTAATCTACACATGATTCTTAAAATCTGGTGAGGCGCTTTGAACAGAGAAGTTAACTCTACCTGAAAATACTGATTCATAATCATTGATTACTGATTACATAAACCACATTATTCACACAACATATTTTGAATCAGTGTCATCCTGAGTAATGATAGCAACATGATCAGATTTGCACATTCTAGAAGCAAGACACACGGTGAGTTTAACAAACAGTAAGAGAAAGAAAAGAACCATGGCAAAATCAAGTAGTCCCTGAAGGATGTGGGATATTAAAGCCCTAGTATTGTTAGTTAGCCACCCAAAAAGATCCCAGGACTTAGGTGTCGCCATGAGTGTCTCCTGTTTTCTGATGTCAGAAATTAGGACAGAGAGGTGTCTGGGATGAACGAACAACACTCCTCCCCAATGGTGACATATGTTACTTACCCCCTTCTCGGAAAGCAGAATCTCTATTTCCATGCAATTTTGAACAGTCATGTGTCTTAAATAATCAAGCTCAGTGTTGATCTGAGATAAAGCTTCAGCCATAGCATTACTAACGCATTCCATAATCTTAACTACTTCTCAAATCTCATCTAATGTTACCAGTGTGCCATGTTGTGGAAGTAAAGCTGAGAAAAAACATTTTGTGTATGTGTGTGCATGTGTGTATGTGTGTGTGTGTGTGTGTCTCGTTCGCTGATCAAGGGAGATCTCTTGGCTGGTTAAAGTCTGTGACTTTGCTGCCCAGCAGCATAGGCTACGAAGGGAGCGGTTACTAGCACATCACCCTAGCGCTTCCTCATGTGTCCAGAATGTAGTCCACTTATTTGCACTGGTTAGCGTGAAGCTACCTGTTTTTGCCACTACCATTTGTTATCAGCAGCACCTAATGTGGGCTCTCCCACCTTATTCTGAGGGGTTCTTTCTGTGGTTTTCAGATGAGAACCTACTCACCAGGGATCTGCAAACTCGTCCCATGCTTCAGAGAGCTTTGGAAACCATGGCTGCTAAAATTTGAACGCCATCGTATGGATGCAGCCACAGGCTTCAGTCCAGGAGTCCTGCATGATGGCTTCACCATCCGTTCCCCCTTTCTCCATTGATGGTTTCTCTTTAGAACTACAAAGTGGTCAGTGGGGTTGATAACCCTGACTGGAACCCAACAATCACCCCATAATGGAGTAATCACTCGTCCAACTAATAATTGCTGAGGTCTGGCTTTTGACTGAGAAGGTTCCACTATTACTGTACCACCTGCTGACATCACAGATGAATCAGGTTACTGGCCCCAGATAATATGTTCACTCTGGGGTTCTAGTGTCACTCACCTCTCGACCTTCACTGTACCCACCTTATCTGGAATTTGGAGTCACCCCTCATCTCTCTGTATTAGAAAGCAGTGACAAAAAGTGGTCATGGTCATCACTTTGGGTAGGTAAGGACATTAGTCTCCAATAATCATCATTTTGTTTCAGTAATGTCAAAAGCCACTTAATATCATTGCTGCCCAAGATCATCTGCTCAGTCTGGCCTAACACAACCATTGCAGGGATGATCAGCCGACAGTCATAAACAGTAACCGTTACGTCATATATTCCCTTAGGAATTACTCGATGACCACCACAGCTGACGACTACAGTGTCATCAGCAGACTGCTTCTCAGTGTCGGGAAAATGCTGCAAATGGCTCTGTTCAGCATCTTTGCAGTATGCAGGGCATAGAGCCACTACCTACCAGGGCTCTGAGTGTGGGACCCTGTGTGTAGAACTGTCAGACTTTTCTATTTTCTGGAAACCCTGAAAAATCACAGTTTTGGACGGAAGTGTTCTGACAATGTTTGATCTGAATGATGAATCACAATCCAGTAGCCTAGAGTTCCTATCGAGGTTGGGAGGTCCATCAGGCTTATCTGCACTGCACTGGTTAGTTTACCTGATGGCCAGGAACAGCAGATTTCCTCTCTGCACAGTCTCGGCACCGGTGACCTGCTGAGTGGCACTGGAAACATAGCTTCTGCTGTGAAGGGCAGAATGAGCAGCATTACTACAAATGGAACAGCTTTCAATTTTAGAAAGCTTTCTAGAGGTTCTCTTGACTGAATTTGACCATGAAATACCAGAGTCATGCGAACCTGGTGTGACCTCTGAATGTCTGAGGTATGGACTGGGTTTGGACCAACCTCTGCCTTGTTCACTGCAATGCCCACCTTATTTCTGCCTTGTACAGAAGCAGATTTGGCGGTAGTCTCTGCGTGGAATAAATTTAACACCTCCATCACTTCATGTGCAGACCATTTATCAGTAGGCTTAGATCTGAAGGCAAGGGCTGCATCCATGCTTGGGCAGCTTTCAATAAACATGCATGTGAATTCTGCTGCTGGATTTTCAAATAATTTACCTTGTTTACTGAGACATTCTCCAGCAATGTCAGCGGCCCCTTAGCCAGTAATCAGACAGATTCTCCTGATCTTTTGGTAAAGTTGTGTAAAATTCAGCCCGGGGACAGAAGCATCATAGGTGCAAATGAAGTGATTTCTAAGAAAAGTATAGATGCTGTCAGGGTTTGTCTGAATATTAATTTCGCTATTTCGGATTCCAAATTTGACAATAACTTTGACTTTGCCACGCAAATGCATGAGGATTTCCTCTGCCTGTTCTTCTATTCCCAAATTGCTCTTTTTTATGAGCGTTCTCATCAGATCCTCCCAATCCTATATGGAGACTGTGTAGCATCAATATGAAAGGTAGGAGGTTTTTAGATTTTCCAATTGGACTTGTGAAAGGCCTGTAATTTCACTATTAGTGGACTCATAGCCAGCATTCCCTTGTGCATTGTCTAATCTGGTGGGAGGTGTAGTGCGCTGAACATCCACCTGACATGATATGGCATGACAACTGTCAGTATGGTAAGCAACTTGAGTAAAGTCCTGAGTCACGGCACAAATGTGACCTTTCCTGTATCCCACTCATATCAGGGACACAGGTTGATGAAGTCAAAGCAGGGCGTCTGCTTTTCCATTCTTGGACTCAAAAATAAGGACATTCTGGCCTGCTGTGGATTGAGTCTCTTAGCATCTTTCAGATATTATAAAGTTTTATCATTGGTCAATATCAAAAATGCAAACTTTTCCCCCTCTAACAGCTAGCAGTTCTTCATCCTCTACATGACTTTCAGCTGGGGAAAATTTCTTAGAGAGGTATGCACATGTGTGTACCATACTCAAGTCAAGTTGTTGTTGCGAGAGGACCACCCCTACTCCTTCTGAGGATGCATCTACTTCCACTGTGAATGGTAGGTCAGGGTTGGGGTGTACCAGCCAAATGAATCTTGAGCGTTTTTGTTCCACTTACATCTTAGCGGTGCACCCTTGAGCAACATAGTATTAGGTACTGAACTTGCAAATAAAGCGTCTGTAATAATTAGCACAACCCATGAATCATTGTAAATCTCTACTGGTTTGAGGCATCGGCCAGTCTTGTATTACTTGCATCTTGCTGCTTGTTTGTCAATGACATATCCCAGAAAGTTAACGGCCTTTTGATTAAATTTGCACTTTTCTGCCTTGACAAATAATTTATTCTGTAGTAACTGAGATAGGATAGCCTGTTTTTTTTTTGTGTTTCTATGTCCAGTGAGCACACCAAGATATTTTCTATGTAAAGATGAGCCCATATGGCATAACTTGGTATTTGTAATGCCCCCTAGTGGTGATGAATGCAGTCTTCCATTCAATCCCCCTGATGAATATGTATCAAGCTGTAGATGCTGTGTAGATCAAGTTTTGTGATAATCTTACTGAAAAACAGGAAGCCATTCGACAAAAAATTCAAACTAGAAGTTTTACTCTGCCACATCTGCAGCCTGATATGGCAGATACTGTTCAAAATTTAGCTGCTGCAGAGAGGCTGGCATCCTTTAATCTAGTTCAACAGGAACTATGATAATCCTCTCATGAAGATCTTCTACCTGTACACTTGATTCACTTCCTACAAGCCTACTTAAAGACATTTCACCAGTAATAATCAGGCTTCTTTTAGCAATAATAAACTCCTCTCTTAGTATTGGATATTTACCTAAAGCCTTTAAACTAGCAGTTATTAAGCCTCTGTTAAAGAAACCAAATCCTAATGAATCCATATGAGCTCTCAAATTACAGACCTATTTCTATTCTACCATTTTTATCCAAGATTTTACAGAAAATCATGGCCCAACAGTTATGTTTGCTTCTGCAAAAGAACTGCATATATGACAAATTCCAATCTGGTTCTTGTTCTTTTACTGTCTGCTGACAAAGGATTTTTGTATCTCTGCTGTTTTACTAAACCTTAGTGTGGCAACACCATAGACCACTTTATTCCATTATACAGACTAGTAGGGTCACAGGAGCAGCTTAATCCTGGTTTAGATCACACCTGACCGACCGCTATCAGTTCGTAGGTGTGAACGGAGAATCACCAGTAAAATACGGAATCCAGCAAGGCTCTGTTTTATTTACACTATACAAGTTTAGCTTCCACTGCAAGGCACAACTTTATATCTCAGCCAACCCAGATGATAAACGTAAATCAAATAAGACTGAGGTTTGCATGAAGCATATAAAAGCCTGAAACAAACTGTCAGGTTTAATGCCAGATCTTCCTAGAACGAGTAAATTTGACAACAACAGTCCTATTTTATCGAGACTACATTGGCCTCTGATTAAATTTTATATGGATTATAAAATTGTACTATTGACATATAAAGCCCTGAATGGCCTCATCCCCAAAGACCTCAATGAACTTCTCTTGCTACGAACCTCCACACTCACTTAGATCTCAAGGGGGCTGGTTATCTGCTAGCCTAATCTAAAACCAAGTCTGTTGAACTCTCAGGGTTGTAGACCAGGACCTGATAAAGTAAGTAATGGTCAAATAATGGTTGAGTAAAATGGTTATAAAATACACCCATACTGATGCTGAGTCCATCTGTATTGGTATACCATTACTGATATTGCGGCCCAAAATCTAAAACAAATGTAATTCTTGTGGTGTTTGAGGAACTTGACAGCAGTCATTGCAGTCACTTGCTTCAGACTGATTTGAAAGCAAAGTGCAATATATATAATTAAATAGGCAGTAAGTTCCCTCCTGGAGTGTGCCTTTTGTCTGGTTGATGCTTAAAACAGTGTAGAATATTCCCTTTTATTTTATTTTGGAAGAGGAAAATAGGCCAAAACTGTCCAATACAGCTGTCCAATAAAAATTGCTTACTGACTATATCAATGTAAACTTAAAACAATGTAAAACAAATCTGATACCATGACAATAGGACAAATTATGATACTGAATTTTATCAGTTAATTCTGCTTATTACAAATTCATATCTAGTTTTTGGCAATTATTGACTGTTATTTTCTTTCTAGTTTAATGAAAGGTTAGAATTAGGCTTAGTAAATGGAAACGTTATCTGTGTGATCTCTGTGTGACACCAGCAAACAGGTAAAGAATGATACTAGACAGAGGAGAGACAGACTGAACAGCATTTATGAGTCTGAAGTCCTTGTCTTCCACAATGGCTCTGAGGTGAGAAAATGTATACTTTAGCAGATGCTACCAATACCAAGTTATTCACATTGAAAAGATAACATACTATTTAAAGTGTTTGTCTTAGCAATTCCATTTCACTTTGGCAAAAAGAAGGATTATCGTTAGAGAATGCCTGAACAGCTTTTTGCAGAACACCTGCAAACTCTTTATTTAAAATTCTGTGGCACAGTGGAAACTTGTGTCCATGGGAATCTCTTCCCACTAAAGCATGAACTGCATATTTGTAGGATGTAGCACCTGCAGAGAGTGTTGCGTTGAGAACAGACACTGACTCCCCTTAACGCTTAGCCTTGCTGATATGCAGGCTGTTGAACAATTATGAGTGGCTGCTCTTCTTGTTTTCTCAGAGGCTGTTTGTCACGCTGTTTGTCAGCATTAGATAATAGTATATTTATTTTGTAATAAAGGTATATTTTATTAATATCACTTGGTAATGAAAAATATATATTTTTGGGATTTGGATTGCTGTGCCCTCTGTTACACAATCACTAGGCTTTTCATTCATGTATGTGATGTCCTCTGGCGTACTGTTGCAATGCTCCTGCCATTGTTCATAATAAGCTGAAAGGACATATGCTGAGCACACATTAATGTGTGTTACTGTGAGTGCTGATGTTTGTGAAACGTTTGTGAAAAAAAGTTGTGAGAAGTTTATTTTACATTTTATTCTTAGAGGAATTTTGAAAATTTGCAAACTTGAAAGGAAAACTGTAAAAATGTAAACGTGAGGACAAAATGAAATTTGAAACCATGTCAGTGCAACAGAGGAAAACACATAGTTCAAGTTGTTCAAGTGAGCTTTATTGTCATATTGATCTGTACATGTACTGTGGTGTCATTGGCGAACTTGATGCTGTTTGACCTGAAAATTGTGAAAATGTAAACGTGAGGACAAAATGAAATTTGAAGATGGACCAAAAAAGTCAGAGTAGTTCAAGTGCTTCAAGTGAACTTTATTGTTATATTGTCATATTGTGCATGTTTCAGTACATTATTATCTTATTATTATATTATTATAATTATTATATTTATTGCCACATTGTCATATTGCACATGTTTCAGTACAGTGATACAAAATGTGGTTTCCCAGGAGCAAGGTACAACATTTAAAACAAAAAATAATGTAAAATGTAAAAATGTAAATGTGAGGACAAAACGAAATTTAAAGATAAACCAAACCATGTCAGAGCAACAAAGGAAAACCAGTCGTTCAAGTGAGCCTCACTGTCATATTAATCTGTACATGTACTGTGGTATGATTGGTGAACTTGATGATACTGTTTGAACAGAACTTTGTAGTGAAGTCGTGAGCCAGCAGTGTAAACAGGAGCAGACTGAGCACAAAGCCCTCCCCATTGGGAGATGCTCTGCTTGACCATCTGGAATCCTCTACAGGGCCCAGTTACAGAACGAGGTGTTGAAGCCCATCAGGTATTCTTTACCAGCTGTTGGGGGATGATTATACTAAATGTTGAACTGAGACTGATGAACTGCATCCTAATGTACATCACAGGCCGGGCTTTGGGCCCACCCTCTAATTTTTTAAAAACCAATAAACGATATACACTCATATACAAATATACATTCATTTTACTTCTCTTCTGGCTCTTTTTCTTTGACAGCCTTCCTCAACTCCCTACAACTGGTATGAAAGTCCAAATCATCCAAAAAAAAGTGTTTTTACACCATGGTTCAGTTTGATCCAGACAGAGACCACCTCTTTTGCTTGGACCAAATTTTGGACCGTTGAAAAGTCAGAACTCAGTAAACTCAGATCAGATAATTATGCACCTGAATTCAGGCCAAATAGCTATCAATCTGAGATGGACCAAATAATTAGGAATCTGAATTCAGACCAGATAGCTATGAATCCGAACCCAAACCAGCCCTGAAACTGGCCTCAGACCAGACAGAATCTCAGATCAGACAGCCAAGAGTCTGAATGCAGACCAACTATGAATCTGAAATCTGACCAGACATGATAACTAATTTAACAGCTTCCACTGCAAAGGGCAGCCATCTGACCACACATAGCGTCTATACTGAAGTCAGATACACCATGGGCACCAGAACCATTAAATCATTCATTTTGTCCCCTCCACTTTTCCCCTCCCAGACAACAATCGAGATGTATAGAGCAGAGCAGCACACGTCGCCCTAACTTTTTCTCTCCCCCACAGCGGCTGAGACGTAGAGCGCTGCGTCCCCTCCACACTAAAAATCCTTCTGGCGCCCATGAGATACACTATATGGACAAAAGTATTGGGGCGCATGACCATCACACCAACAGGGACTTTAATGACACTGCATTCAAATACATAGACTTTAAAATGGAGCTGGTCCCCCCTTTGCAGCTATAACAGCTTCCATTCTTCTTGGAAGGCTTTCCACAAGATTTTGGAGTGTTTCTGTGGGAATTTGTGCCCATTCATTCTGTAGAACATTTATGAGGTCAGGCACTGATGTAAGACAAGAACTCCTGGCTCGCAATTTCTGTTCCAGTTTATCCCAAAGGTGTTGGATGGGGTTGAGGTCAGGGCTCTGTGTGGGCCAGTCAAGATCTTCCACACTGAACTCATCCAACCATGTCTTTATGGACCTTGCTTTGTGCACTGGGGCACAGTCATGCTGGATTAGAAAAGGGCCTTCCCCAAACTGGAAGTAAGGGGTCTAGCCCAAACCCTGAAGAACAGGTGTGTCCATTTAGTGTAGTTAAAGCTGAACTCAGATGAGATGTTACAACTGGTCTGACAGCAGGTACTAAGAAAAAAAAATAGCTTGTTTCTGGTAATATGCTGAGTTCAGAAAAGTGGCAAAAGCGAGTGAATCTTCTGTGGGTAAGCTGTGATCCCGGATCAGCTGTAAAGACAACTTCTACCTGCCACGCATTACCGTAAATATCCTAATATTCGCGCATTCGTTATTTATGCCCAGATAGCCTAGTGTGATTGATGCTAAGCATGTTTCTTCCATAGCACACGTGGTGGTTTTTGCGTTTAATTATCCACAACCAGATAAACCCAGTGATGATGTATTTATATATT
>JBBPCZ010068962.1:0-12086 GCA_037974445.1 Brycinus macrolepidotus | reverse complement strand
AGAGAGAGAGAGAGAGAGAGAGAGAGAGAGAGAGAGAGAGAGAGAGAGAGAGAGAGAGAGAGAGAAAGAGAGAAAGAAAGAGAGAGAGAGAGAGAGAGAGAGAGAGAGATGGATAAAATATGTGTGAGAGTAGAAGATTTGTGCAGAAGATTCACCTTTCATGAGTGAAGGGGAACCTTTTCCGACGCTGTGTTAAACGACCGTTACGATTACTCAGTTTAAAAAGAAGTATGAATTAAAATATACATTCAGTCTCTGTGAATACTTTACAAATTCAATGGTGAATATGGACTCTGCAGGTCTCTGTACCCCAGGTTTAGCTGACTGTCCATGAGAGGGTGCTATCAGCACTATTCTGTGCGGAATCGTTTATTACATTATTTTCTTAAGATTGTTTCACGATTAGTTTGTGCACTACTGTTTCACTTTTATATGATTCTACTTTTCTGCCAGGTTACATAATTACTAATGTAATTCACAGTGGTCATGATTGAACTTGAACTAAAGGACTGATCATCGATCATATCTAGAACCAACAGCCATGTTCCCCTGATTAAAGGCTGTATAATAAGGAGACTGGAACTCATGATGGAGGTCCAGAATATCAACAAACCATTAACGAGAGAATAAACACTTCCGCACTGCAAGAGACATTCAGTCGCTGGGAACACTCCACCACCTCCACATTCCATCACAACACACACATACCCACACACACACTTCCCCTTCTGTCTCTACTGCTGCATTTGCCATTTAGTGTCACACTCATGTTCCTCATTTCTGCGTCTGGACTGTGATGTTCCTCCAACAGACAGAAACTTATTTATTTAATGCCAAGAGGACTTAATAATAATCCTATAATAATATTATCATGATAATATTATTATAAGAGCAGATGGAAGCATGAGTCAGACACCGTTACAATAAGATAATCTGAGTATGATGTTTGTACCGTTAGCACTTCAACACTTAAATAACTGCCCAATCACAACAGACCAGAGCCTGTAAATATCATCAACATCAACAACAACAACAAATAACCCCACAGTAAAAGAGAAGCTAATTGGATATCAGCAAATTATGCCAATATGTCATTTATTTAAATCTTTTTTAGCAATTTCTGAATTTAAAATGACAAACCAGGAAACCTACACGCCATGCACCTTCAACTACTATCTTTTTAAATGATCAGTTGTTATAATATTTTTAATTGTAATAAATGACAAGTTTGTATTCACATCTCCACCCAGCTTTAACTCCAGTCTAGTTTCTCTGCTTTAACACAAAGTGTTCTTTCTCCTATTTAGCCCCAGACATGTGAAAAACGTCAGATTCCAGCTCTGACGTGGGAGGAACGGAGGTGTGAGGCTGCCGTGCTGGGTTCTGGTCCAGTCTGTTATATTAACACCACATTTCACCCGGTGAATTCGCCTGTTGGTCTGAAATGCAAACTATTTAAGCGATTTCTGTTCAGTTTGTGTGTTCCTGAAACATTTATTTGGCTTTTAGAGTGGACTTTTAGAGATCTCTGCCCATTTGGAGGGAAGATCCTGCTTCTGCACAACAGGAAATAACACCGAACGTTCCTACAACATTTACATTTCCAGCCTTTGCTGGCACTCCCATCCGGAGAACCTTTCAAAAGTGCTTTGCTGTCATTCAGAGTATCTAAAGCTACCGCAACAGCTCAGAGTCTGAAAACTCGGCCAGACGAAATTATGAAGGCGCCCGAGCAGAGAATGGCCTTGATGCTCATCTTATGTTGGCCTTGAGGGGCGTCACATTAGAGTTCTAGGAATGGATATAGCTGGAAAAGCAAAGTGACTCAGATCACTTTTTAGGACATTAGCATATTAAGTCAGTGTTAGTGCACATCTACATGTGCTGCACTGATGGACTCTCACTACCCTGCTCACTCTGAGCTCTGAGGAGATGAGGGTGGAGTGAGAGAGTGAGTGGCATGTTCAGACACACAGCACATTCCAGTCTCACGGCTCACTGCCAGATCCCCCACCCACCCAGTTCAGAAATTGAAGAAGACTCAAAAATGTTCACAACTCTCTAAAAACCTATACCAACCACACCATTAATCCCACTGCAGGTGAAGTGAAGAACACAGATGATCTGGTTCCAGTGTCTCTTGTCAAGGGGTATATTAGGCAGTGAGTGAACAGACAGTTCTTGAAGTCAATGCTGGAAGCAGAAATATGGGTGAGCGAAGAGATCTGAGACAGTTTGACGGGAACCAAACTGTGATGTCTGGACGACTGGGTCAGAACATCAACACAGCAGGTCTTGTGGGGGGGTTACCAGTGTGCAGTGGTTAGAACCTGCCAAAAGTGCTCCAAGGAAGAAGACCTGGAGAACTGGCGACAGGGTCATGGGTGTTCTCACTGATGGTTGTGGAGAGAGAAGGCCAGCCCGTCTGGTCCAATCCCAAAGAAGACTCTGACCCCTGTCTACCACCGAAAGCTCCTACAATGCACACGTGACCATCAGAGTTGAACCACGGAGCAGTATAAGAAGGTGGCCTGGTCTGGTGGATAATATTTTCTTCCACATCACGTGAATGGTACCAGGATCCACTTTGGGAAGAAGGCGAGGCCGCAGAGGGAGCGTGATGCTCTGGGAGATGTTCTGAACCTTGAGTCCTGTATTCATGTGGACATTACTTTGACATGGACCGCCTACCTACACGTCACTGCAGACCAAGTTCACCCCTGCATGGAGACAGTGTCGCTAATGGCAGTATCTTCTTCAGCAGAATGATGACCCCCAGTTCAGGAACGGTTTGAGGAACATCACAAAGAGCTCAAGGTGCCTTAGAAATTCCCCAGATCTCAATCCGATCAATCATCTGTGGGACACGCTGGATAAACTAGTTCGATTCATGGAGTCCCAACCTCGCACTTTACAAGATCTGCTGACGGTGCAGAAACCACAGCACACTTTCAGAGGTCTCGATAAGTCAGAGGTTATATACTATCATCATACGCTGAATGCAGTATCAAGGGCTTTAAAATAGAAGACCAAAAACAATTCCATATCAGCTGCCCCGAACACGTGAAACCCTGTGTCCCAGTTCTCAAAGCAGGTCAGATTATGAGGAACCCTGTCCTGAATTTTCAAATATCCTAATAATCATTCAGTTATAATAATCCTCGAGAAGGATCTCCAAGAACGATCAAATAGTAATACCTACATCAAAAAAATAAAGAAAATTAAGAAAAATATATGATAATGTTCAGAAAATATTATTTTCAGTATTTAAAAACACTGGTTTTACAACACAGTAACATTTACTAAACCAAAAAAATCCAAGTTTTACAGAAACACATCAAAACTAAAGGCTCCTTCACAGACAGCGCTGCAGCAGAGCATCAGCTGGTAGTTAGTGATGAACTCTCAGCAGCTTCTCTTTAATCTGGAACGATGGAAACTGTTGCCATGTTAAAAATCAAACCTAAAAATGGAATCTGTGTAAAAAGTTCTCAGACGATGAAAGGTGGAGAACATTGCCGAGACCAGAGATATTCAACCCTGTTCATCTCTCCTCATAGAGAAAACCAGCTCAGACCCGCAGCTTCTAGGGACGTGTCATTAAATGCAGAATGATGCATAACAATCACACCTATATATATGTATGTGTGCACACATATAATATACATTATATACATATAAATATAATATTATACACACACACATACACACATACATACACAACTCACACAAAACTCACACAAAACTCACACAAAACTCACACAAAACTCACACAAAACTCACACTCAGGGTGCACTTGAACTTGAAGGGAGGTCCTTCAAGGAACGTGGTGCAGTTGTCGTCACTGCCGGTTACGAGGCGGTATGGACGGGTCTGTTTGATGTCCACACTGTTAATGATCTTACTGTGGCCCACAATCTCCCCAACCGATGAACCACTGTCCCACAGGAACACCGCTCCAAACCTGCGGGGAACACACATGCACATAAATACACATCATAAATCTACATATACACACATTTATACCTACCTACATATACTTATATTGACACACACATAGATACATATGCACAATTTTTCGTCTGTTAATGGTTATCGCAATATCAATCTCTGCAATTGTGATATCGCAGAAAACAATATGCAAATGAGCCTCTAACCAATCAGTGTTTCTGACAGAGTGACTAATCATAGCTCAAAATGAGTTACTGGGTGTTTTGATAAATGGAGGTGTTGTAATTCAACAAAAATCTACTTACTTTCGCCGATCTTTAACCATTACAGACACTGACTGGCCAAGGTGTTTTTAAAAAGGCCCCTATTCTACATATTCCTTCTATTAAAACAATTAATAATCCCTCATAATTCAATCTTACATGACCATTGTCCAACCCTAGAATTAAACTGGCTGTTTTTGCTACCTTGCCTTTAAAGCTGATATGTAACCAGTTTCTTTTCTGATTAGCTGTATTGCTGTATTCCTGTATTGCAGCTCATAAGAGACAGCACAGGGCTGAAACACTTCTTAGAACTTCTTAAAACTGCTGTTGAATTAAGGAGACAAAGAAATATGTGGGTTTTCTAACCTCACAAAAAGTGATTTGGAAATGGGCTCCTTTTGCAACTTAGTCTCCATTTATGGGGCAGCAAATATTTACGCACTTTAAGCTTTTTTAATTCCAAAAAAGAGATGCTATGGGCCCTTTAATATATCGAAAGGCAGCACAATTGCAACATGCAGCAGTAAAACTGCAATACTAATATTTTGTCCATATTGTGTATCTGTAACACACACACACACACATATATATATCACATACATGTATACATACACAAATATATAAAACATACATATACATGTGTGTATGTATGTGTTAAGTGTAATTGATCATGATGTGCCTTCAGCCTTCATCACTGTGGGTGGATGATATCAAAAATATCACATTTTCATAGGATAGTCTCTACACAAAGCACAAAACACATGACCATATATCATGTTTTCTGATGTTTGGTAGCTGACACACAAAAACGACCAAAACTGATGAATACATCATGATGAATGCATTGAATATCCGTTCAAATATCCAGATGTTTTTAAACCCCCTCTGTTACTGTTTCTGTTCGGCTGCAAAGGTATCCTGCTGCTTGCAGTGAGCTTAAAGCTCTGCTCTCCTCCCACATCCTGGCCTCTCTGCTCAGACGGCTTTGTTCAAAACTCACACTCCGGCGCTAATATTATTAACAGTGATATATTTTAGTAATTACAGCTAACATAAGGAGTTAAAACATGATGGGAAAACAAGAAAAACTCCTCCACAACTGACCACACCTATGATATTCTCTGAAAAGCACATTCTGGCATTATTTAACATGATACAGATAAATATCATTATACTGCCCACCCATTGTTTTTATTTCTTTCTGTTTTTTTTCGTCAGCTCAGTCATGTTCAGTTCTGGTTATTTGGTTTCTGTTAACACCCATCATCCATAAAAATGAACAAATGGCCAAATTATATCAAACTCTTCAAAATCCAGAACAGACAAATTAAAGCTGCGGAACTCACTTCTCTCTGCCCTCTCCGACCACAGCAATGCGCTTGCTGTCCTCCGTCCAGGCGATGTCCTTTATCTTCCCGCCGAAGGGCTGGTACTCGTACTTCAGCAAGTGCTCCTTCTGGGTCGTGTCCCAAATACGGATCTTCCCTGAAACGTCTGAGGCACAGAGACACTTCAATTAGTGACACACACACTTTCTCTGAGGTGCTACCACAGAAGAATCACATTTGTTTCCCAAAAAAAACTTTGAAAGGATGATTCTTGAAAATGATGAGGCATTTAAGTGCGAAGAAACCTTTTTAAAGATCTCCAGCTCTTCATACTCTTAATGACAGAATTTACACAGATGTTCATGAAGTTTAAGGGGAACTACAGCAATTTTCCAAAATCCCCCATAATTCAGTGTTGAAGGTGTAATCAGAAAAGTTCAGAGTGGGTTTGGTGGTTCTCCCCGAGTCAGAATCGTTCACAGTAGTGATGAATGGAACCAGACATCTGTCTCTAAAGCTCCCTCACAAAAAGTAATTCCATGAAATGGTTATGGTTGTGCTGCCTGACACCTGAGACGTTTTTCTACCGGAGATTTGAAAAGCTTTTGCTCCTAAAAATAAACCAATTCATGGTGGAGGGTTACGTGCAGGGCATCGTGAGGCAAAACAGTCCCAGATAAAAATCAGTCCCTGATTTAGTTCAGAATTGCCACTATTTTACCATCATTAACATTCCATATAAACACTCAGACACGTTGAGCTTCATTGGGGGTGGACAGTGAGTTAAATGGCTTTTATTTGTGTTGGAGATGTCTGGTTCCATGTAAAGAAATCACTCTGAATGACTATTCAGGCTCTAATTTAATGAGGGAAATATGAAAAGTCAAAGTTACTCTGTCAAATAATAAAATATCAATCGCGAATTAAATAGTAAGACTAAAGGCCAAGGGGTTCAAAAATCTCCATGTGACAAAGTTGTTTCTTTCTAGAATCTTACATCCGAGAAAGCACCATGGGAAGATACGGCTTACTGTTTGGCTAATTGAGTCTTATTATCTCACTGTTACCAGGCAACCAGATAGGTTTGGTTGAGGTGCCAGGTTTCACTGGCTCTCCACACATCTTGTGAAATCTAGAGCACATCAAAACTGATCCAGGTCTCCCCGCGTCACAGTTATTTGTGAAAGTCTGAACACCAGATCTCATGCTCTGTCTAAACGTTTACATCCGGCTGACCTTCGGTGGAATAAAATGGCCAAACTGACCCCTGAGCACATATTTATTCTGTTTTCAGGATAGTCCAGCACTGCATTTAGCTGATGTGGCTTTGGAACCACAGGCTGGACCGCAGCCAGGCTATTCCTCAGACAGGCTGGTTTTCTGTCGTTTCTGTTTTCCACCCCTCATTATGCTGAGGCCACAGTCAGACAGGCAGATAGCAGGTCATAAAAAAGTCAAATTAGAAGCAACCACACTATTGTTCTTCTTAAGTTTGATCATTATTATTATTATTATTATTAATGTTATTATTATTATTATTAATAATAATAATAATAATAAACAAGATTATTATTATTGGTTAATTTTGGTGCTGCTTCTCCTTTCAAGGCTGTTTGAAAAACTGTACCAGTTCCAACTCTGACACGTGCCTTATACCCTTCTACTTAATGTGCTTGTATACAACTTTTCAATTACACAATCACGGGTTGCGTATTGGTCATTTAAAGCAGGGACGCCCAAATCCAGACTTGGAGGGCCGTTGTCCAGCACAGTTTAGTAGTTCCCCTCCTCAAACACACTCACTGAACCTGAGTGTTTGTGCAGGGAAATAACCAAACTGGGCAGGACAACGGCCCTCCAGGACTGGATTTGGGCACACCTGGTTTAAAGGTTTGATTTTTCTTGTCGAGATGCCTGAGCAATATACAGGGAAAGAGAGCCTCTGAGAGAGCTTTGTGACGTCATTTCACTCTGACTCTCTCTCCACCTCACATACACGCACACGCACACACACATATTGTGTTGTGTAAATATTCTTGAACCCAGTTTGGTTGAGGATCTAAGTCATACTGTGTCCAAAACCGTGCCCACAAGTTCGCTCCACCTTAATAAAGAGCTGGATGCGGTTTGAGCGGGTCCAGAGACGTTTTGGGGACGTTAGCATCGTATCGTATCGTAATTAGAGATGCATGACACAGACAAAACATCCGTATTGCGGTTCTACTGCTACATATTGCGATTGTGGTGCCTTTCAAGATTTTAAAGGGCACATATAAACACTCTTCTGGTATAAAAAGACTTAAAATATGTAAATATTGTTGCAAATAGTACGTTTACTCTCCCATCCACCCTGGTCAATCTATCAGAAATACTGTGACTGGTAAGAGGCTCATTAGCTTATTGCAGCCTTCTGTGATAGCAGTATTGCACAGGCTGATATCACGACAATAATATATGAATAATGCCTAAGAGAAGTTCTCACCTCCTGAGGCGATGTAGAAGCCACTGGGGGCGTACTTGGCAACGATAACCTGGTGAGGGTGTTCTGTGTAGATATCAGCGATCGCAGGGTTCTGCAAAACACAGAGAGAGAACCTTCAGCTCAACAGCATTCAGTTCGACACAAACAGTTTTTAAGGGGAATTCCACCCAGTTCGCAAAATGTCTTCACAATTCAGTGGAGAAATTGCTGGGCGTGAAAGTGTGTTCTGTGAAATGTGTTACTATGCTGCGATACAATTCAATACATTGTATTATTACATATGAATAACAAAGCATTATTACGCTTATTATTACTCCAATAGAAGTAATAATTACTTTACATTTTTCATATTCATACAGAATAATTTAGTCTCTCTTCTGGAAAGAAAAAAAAAATGGGATGCAGCTTAAGCGAGCAGCCTATGTTGCCATGGTGACAGCCCAGTAAAAGGTGATCCATCGTCATGAGAAGGAAAATCCTATGTTCAAAAGGCAGGAGAACATGTAAGAAATCTTTCTTTGAGAGTCACCCCAGGGACGTTTCAGGTGTACCAACGTAAAGTCAAGAGGACGAATTCTTACATCGATGTTCCTGATGATGACGCTCTTTCCATTGGTATACAGAAAGTTGTTCCCCTTGGGGTCTCCGCCCAGCACTTTGGCCACACCCCTTTCCATCTGGGGCAGGCTAGCGAACACGCGATCTACAGGACACAAACATAGATAATGATCAGAAAGCAAATCACAGTCGAGATGACATTTCATGCACTGACACATTTAATGCAAATGACATTTAAATGCGATGCGCATGTAATGATGCAGTCTGATCACTGAAAGAAAGGAAACCCACACCAACAGTTTCAACAGTGAAATCTTCACGTATATGAAATAAAGGTTTGCTGCCGTATTATGTCTATATTATCATTTGCTTAACATTAAAAATAATAGTAAGATCAATCGACGGCACAGCCCCAAACGACTGTAACATAATGTCCATTATACACAGTTGTACTGCAAACACATCACAGGACTGGTGTGCAATCAATCTTCATGGAACCAACACATGGTTCCATGAAGATTGATGAGGAATCAGTGTATTTAGCTGCCACTGATGAAAGCCATAACAAGCCAGCACAAACCTACACAAGACACTACAGCCCATGTAGGGCTTCAAAGTGGTGGCTCCTCATGAGGAAAACTTACAAAGTGGTTTTCAGGAAGTTTAAAGGGAACTCCACCAATTTTCCAAAGTCCCTCTTCTAATTAATTGTTAAAGGCGTGAACAGAGAGATTCACAGTGGGTTTGGTGTGAAACGCTCCGTTTTGGAGAAACTCATTGCGTTAGAATCATTCACATCTCAAGTTTTTCATGGAATGTTTACAGATGCACTGCCTGATGCCTGAGATTCACCACTATTTTACTACCATGAACATTCCATAATAACACTCAGAAGACACGTGGAGCTTCGCTGGGGGTCTATATGTATATAAAAGGGCAATATTTCTGCTGGAGACGTTTGGTTCTATTCACCACCAGTGTTAACTCCCTCTGAAAGACTGAAATATGGGAAAATTGGTGGCACATATATATATCTACATATATCTCACTCTCTCTTTCCATAATATATATATATATATATACACACACACACACACACACACACACACATATATATACACATATATATATATACATACATATATATGCACACATACATATACACGTACACACACACATATACATATATATATATATATATATATATATACATAACCTATATATCCATTATTCATCACCACTGTAAACCACCATGAATAACATACATATATACACACACACACACACACAAACGGTCTTGACAGAGAGAGAGAGAGCACTGTAGTCCTACTCCCTCCACCCCTGCTGTCCAAACATGACTTCAAAAATCCTAACTGAGATTAAACACCGGCGAGGCTATCAGCACTCAGGGCCGAGCTTCAGGTCTTCTTCTCCAACACAAGAACACAAAACAAATAAAGCATTCATTCATTCCTGCTTGCATTTGTGAATCAAAGCAGGCCTGGGCAGCCCCGGCACTGCCCAGATCACATCCCCCTCCTTCTCGTTGTTAGTTCCGCATACAGGTGCAGCAACACACCCATTTAACCCGTTTGTTTGTGTGTTTATTCTTGTTCTAGACCTCATTTCATCATCTGAGGTCCGTGCATGCACTTAAGATGGGATGTTGCAGGAGAAGGGCTGAGAAACCGAAGTTGGCTTTTGGAATTTTTCCGTTCCACCTTAAATGCACCACAGTTCCATACTGGCGCCTCAGCCGCCAGTATGGAACTGTGGTGCATTTAAGGTGGAACGGAAAAATTCCAAAAGCTAACTTCGACTTCTAAGGTTTTGCATGGTCCTAAAAGCACATAGACAACAAAAGATTCTGAAACACAACACCTGTCCCGTCCTGATCACCTGTCCCGGTACAGAACCTCCTCTACCCCAACCCAATCCCACCCCAGCCCTAGACAAAAGCCCCCCGCCTGCACTTACTCAGCTCGTACGACATGATGATGTTGATCCACTAAACCAGGACTGTAAAGAAATCCAGACACACACTCACACACTGTCACACACACAGGCACGCACACACGCGTGCACGTACAGAACACCGGAGGCCCGTGCAAAACCGTGCGAACGTTTCTCGCGGAAGTGCACGCGCCCCCCTCCGCCCGGCTCGCGCCTTTGCCCAAATATAGTAAAAGCGACTACTCGGGGATCGGGCAGGAAGTGACGCGTGATGGGGCTGGGCTCGTGACTCATGCTTTTTTTAAAAAAAATAATTTGATATAGCTCGCGCGTATCTGTATCTGTGTGTGTGTGAGAGAGAACGAGCCTTTAAAGGCTTTAAAAAGGGGCTCTGTGTGTGTGTGTGTGTGTGTGTGTAGGTTTGTTGACCGGTGTTTTGTGACGTCACAGAACGGCCACGTTTACACATCTGTCCCGTGTGTGGCCACGCCTTGTTCTCTGTGGTGTCACGTTTGTTGTTTTTGTGACGTCACAAAAAAGATATAAAGATGTCATATGAGACATTTTTTTTATGATGTCACAAAATGCTACCTTGATGGCATATTTGTGACGGCTGAATGTTTTTTGTGATGACACAAAAGACTACCTCTGTTACATGTGTGGTCATTCGAGTTGCGTTCGTGGCTCACACTTTTAAAAAAATATATATTGATATACCACACGCGTATCTGTTTGAGTCTGAGAGAGAGAGAGAACGAGCCTTTAAAGGTTTTGAAACAGTGCTGTGTGTGGGTGTGAGTGTTTAACGGACTGATGTTTTGTGACATCACAGAATGGCCACGTTTACACTCATCTGTCTGGTGTGTGACCACGTCTTGTTTTCTGTGGTGTCACAAAAAAAGACCACCTCGTGGCCATTTGTTGTTGATGTTATAAAATACTACCTTAAGTACCTCTGTTACATTTGTGCCTATTTGTTCCTTTTGTGACTTCACAAAAAGGTATGGTGCTTTCATATGTGATTGTTCATTTTTTTATGATGTCACAGAATGCTACCTTGGTTACATATTTGTGACCACTGAATGTTTTTGTGATGTCACAAAGACTACCTCTGTTAGTCTGTTACATGTGTGGCCATTTGTTGCTTTTGTGATGTCACAAAAGACTATGGCAATTACATGTGTTGCCAGTCATTTTTTGGTGACGACCACATGCACATGAAACCACCACATGCACATGAGTGGCAATTCATTTTTTGTGATATCACAAGTGCTAATTCGTTCTTTTTGTGTTATCACAAAAACTATTGCGATTGCATATTAGTGACTACTGAATGTTTTTGTGATGTCACAAAAATAGAGCGGAGGAAAGCAGTCATGTAAACACTGAAAAATGTTTCACCGCCAGAGTGAATAATCAGCTTCTGATTATGGATTCAGTTTCTAAGTCTTTGTTTATTAATGTATTAATGTATTAATTTATTTATTAATACTTAATTTATTAATATAGAGCTTTTAAACGTTAGGAATGTTGAATTTAAATATTCAT
>JBBPCZ010068941.1:0-12086 GCA_037974445.1 Brycinus macrolepidotus | reverse complement strand
AATTAATTACAAAGCCTCTAATTAATTAGATTAATTTTTTTAATCGAGTCCCACCCCTAATATATATATATATATGTATATGTATGGGTGCACTGGAACCTACATATATAAGAATGTGAGCTGTTAGGCTCTGTTCTTCATTTTTTGATGCACACTTGGATCTAAAATAACATCACAAACCTCCAGTCAGAGGTATTACCAGTCACAAAGCAGTACAGATACTAATGTAAAGACCCAAAAGCTACAGTAACCCAGTATATTCCAATATCATTTGAGTCCCATATATGGAAAATCTCTAACAATATTTTTCCACAGACTGCAACTAGTTCAGACTGCGAAACCTTATGAGCTTACCAGGAAAAATGCAGGACATTTGCACTGGCTTCCGTGTGGACTACGAGGACTTGTTTATGAATTTTAAATCTCTTAATAGCCTTGCTCCGGCATATCTTACTGATCTGTAAAGCGCTACAGCATGTCCAGACCATCTTTACGCAAACCCCTTGAATCACTCACAGCTCAGGTGGTGGAAGGTCATTTCCATATAAAGCTCTAATACTCGAGTAAAATTCCACAGAATATGAGGAATGCAAGCTTGACAGATGTGTTTAATGTGTTTAAGTCCTGATTAAAATCATATTTGGTCAGGCCACCATATACTTACAGCACTGGAATCTGTTGGAATTGTGCTGTTATTTGACTTAAGCTTCTGTGTTTTATCTTATAAATCAGAATCAGAATCTCATATATGGTATGTAAAGTTTAATATAAATGTGATTAAGTAAAATAAAATATATAAAATTCTGTATAAAGATTTGTTTATTATTTCAAAAATTACAATATAATGACACCCAAAATGAAACTAGTAACTCAATGTGAATAGCTATTATGTTGATTCTTTGTCTCACAAATGTTCTTTAGTGGAAGATATCATCCGATTTTTACTTCTGTGCATGTAACTGAGCAAATATAGTTACTACACTCATCACTTTTCTCTGTGGTGAGACCAAGGCCACAGCCTTTAACTCGTTGGATAGTGTACTGGATAAAACTAACCCACCTATGGAAAAAAATGGTTCTGTCTAGATAGTTACAGCTAGACTACTCCAAAATGGCAGGTCTTGCATGGTGTTCCCGGTATGCATTACCTACCAAAAGTGGTCTAAAGAAAGACAACCAGTGAACCTGTGGCAGGGTCATGAGCACCCAAGGCTCACTGATGCATGTGGGGAGCAAAGGGTAGTCTGTCTGGTCTGATCCCACAGAAGACCTCCCAAACTGCTGAAAAAGTTAACGTTGGCTATGATAGAAAGGTGTTAGAACACACAGCACATCACAGCTTGCTGTGAATGGGGCTTCATAGCTGCAGACCGGTCAGAGAGCCCATGTTGACCCCTGCCCACTGCCAAAAGCGTCCACAATGGGCACGAGTACCCACCTCACAGCTTACAGGAGTTAAAGGATCTGCTGCTAATGTCTTGTGGAGTCCATGGCTTGACTCGTGTAGCAAGAGGGTAGCAAGAGGGACACTATATTAGGCATGTGATTGTAATGTATAAGGTACAAAAACGCAATATATCATACTACTTAACATGCCAGTTATCTCACAGACATCTGTGGCCAAGAGTCCAAGTGATGATCCTCTCTTCTGGACATGCAGGATAACCCTCCTCTTTCATTACTTCCAATGGTGGCATCTTTTAAAATAATTGGCAGATCAGGGTCCCCAGTCAACCAGGACCCCTAGGCATGTGCCAAGCAAGACTAGTTGGTAATCCATCCACGTTTGTGGCTTCAACCACTGAAACAATAGCTAGAGTGATGTTTCAAGCCTCAGTCACAAGCTAAGATGCGACCATAAGAATGGCAGCCGCCTTGAGTGATGTGGCTTACCTCACTGATCTTTGTTCATATTGTTTTATCTGTGTAACAGAATTATTTGCATATAAATACCAACTCACACCCATAAACCAAAGCATGTCAGTGCTTCTGTACCATCACTTACTGCACTACAGTCTTCAGACTAATTTGTGACAGTCATTTTCACCAGCTGTCAGATTGCAATACGATCAAAGAAAATTCCTCAGACAGCAAGCCTTGCCTCTCGTCTCTTTTTTCTTATCCATCTTCCCATGCCTCCTTTTCTCTTTCTCTCTAAAGCCATATCTTAAATGCTACTGTCCTACTCCCTTTCTTGCCAAATGACAGCCAGGGAGCTGGACGAGTTTGGACGAAAGAGAAAGTGAAGCTTCTAATCTTAGGGATAGCATGAGAGGACTTCTTTTTAGACTGAGAACCAAATACATTTGTTAAAACCATTAAGCATGAATAAAATTTGCCTCCAGTTCTAACTTAAACACAGACATGTGAAGCTCTTAACAGCCACAGAGGTAAGATATTCTTTGTTCTTAATGCAGTTTTCCTGTGATAAAATGTCTGAACATCTGCAAAATCTGAATACTTTTCTTAGCTATCTGATGACCTCATCATGCTTCTCTAGTGAATTTACGACATTCGTTCTAAAATAATCAATCTAATCAATCAGTTCAATGTAGATCCATCAATCTAGAGATCTGTCTGCAGTAAGATCCATAATTATTGTCACCCTGGGAAAAGGTGGGTAAAAGGGTCATACAAAATGTTTCTGTCGTTCAATTTCACACTTACAATATGGAAAGCTGAAAAAAGATCTCTGTACTCTCCAGTATCATTAAGCATCACAGAAGAAGACTCATTGCTGTTATGTAGACAGGTTATGTAGGTTGCACAAAGTACTGAAATCATGGGCGCCTATGTGTTTCCTTCTCTCCTTGCTGTCCATTCTTCTCTGGGTGGCGGCTTTCTCCCTCCCCATACATCTTGCAGTGCCTGAGGCTGTTTGAGTGGGACTTCGTCTGGCTGGCTGCTCGTCTGCTGGGGCTTTGATAAGCCGCTCTGTCCTCAATCCCAGCAAAGACTTGGCAGAGCCTGTGGCCATCCTTACACGGCCTTTAAATCTTGTCTGCGTTCATTTCACTCTTCATATTCTATTCCATCAAACACTAAAATTCTGCGAGTCACATGGTACAGCCAACTCGTCAGCTTCTTCCTAGTCACATGACATGCCACTGCGTATTTCCAAACTGACACTAACACAATGTCATCAGACTGCTTGGAGAAGAATACTTGCTGCCAATTCTGTTACGCCATTTAACGGGCTCCTGTGTTGGCTAGCATCATGCTGAGTGATGCTCAGAGAGGGCCATTTTATCCACCCAGTGAAAGTGAGGTCAGTTGTGCGCTGCTCGACTCCCAGCTACAGATGGCTGTGGCATCACCAAGAATTGAATTTACCGTCACCTGATGATAGTGTAACGCTGCTTTGGTCTCAGCGTTAACTATTTTTCAGGCCGTGGGTAGAGAGACAACACGGAGACAACATACTCCTTTTAACATGGAAGACAAACTCCCTTCTTTATTCCTCGCACCGACTAAGAAAGAACTACTGGTTCATAACAGCCAGAACTCTGATATCACTCTGCTCCAAAATGTTATATAGTTCCCTTCTCTTTTTATGCATTACAAAAAGAATCAATAAAAAAAACATGAAATTATAAAGTAATGAATCTTATTGAAAATAAACCTCATCTTACAATTGGACCAATACTTGGACAGCTGCGCCGGTCAGAAACAAAATTTAGTCAGAAATCATGAGTCAGATTTACTTAGTTTTCCACTTACCTGGAGAGAATTGATTAGCTTCAATCTTATTTTTGACTGCCACAGAAAACTAATTATAGATCAGCATTCTTGCTCCTGAGGTGGTTTGTGAAAACAGGCCCTGTTGTCTAAAAGGCTGTCCTCTGTGTTCAGCTACATGTTGTTGTTTTGTTCATTTTTATAGCCTGCAGTAAGTCGTGCTGTGTGCTAAACCACATCCACAAGTCTGCTCCACCTTAATGAGGAGCTGGATGCTGCCTGAAAGAGGTTTTGCAGACATATTTACAAAAACAATTTGGGTTACATTTGACTATGCCATGAACTGTAAAACAACCACACCAGATCTTGTCTAATGGCATGACCTTTCATCTACATGCAAAACAAACATCACTTAAATTAATAATCCATTAATGTACATATTTTGACTAAATTAAGACATTCCGTAAATTTCATCCTACCTCACAGCAGTAGCTTCGGTAGGCTGCCTTCGTGTGTGGAGCATGGATTGGTCATTTTGTGGTTAGTCAGATGAACAATGTCAGCAATGCGGGTATAAAAGGAACCTGGCTGACAAACGCACTGAAGAAGCAGATTTGCTTGTCAAATAAACTGCTGAAGTGTCCTAAAACAGCATATTGTTTACAGCGAAAAATTTGTGCTGGCAGTAGTGATCAACTCGACAGCAGAGGACTGCTTCGTCGCCAGATTAACCTGTGTGTGTGCTGAACAGACGCCTTTCAAAGGGTTTTCTGTGGCTCTACGGCCTCGCACTAATGAGCTGTTTGGTACAAAAATAACTTCCGTTCACACACCGTTGGCTTAGAGCAGAAATAAGGATGCTGTCTGCCAGGTAAGCTTTAGGCTACAGAGAAGAATTGTCTTTGGAGAGAAGGAAGACGATGGTATTTTTGTCCCTGTATTGCAAAGCAATTTTTTTGAGTTGGCATCTAGGCTTCTGCACCAGTTTATTGGGCTGGGGACTAAGAAATTTCATAATGCTGTTGAGATGTGAGTGTAGATTGGTGTACTGAGTGATACATCCTGCTGTTCTCTGATTCACGTATCAAATTGCTGAGCAGGCCTCGTTGACCTCGATTTTGGATAAAGATGGGGGAAAGGAGAAAAGTGACGCTGAAAGAGGGTTACAGAAAGGAGCACAGAGGTTCACAAAGACTACTCAGCCGGCCAATGTTTTAACAGGTGCCCGGCCTGAGCCTGACAGCCCTATATGCCACAAATTACATCTTCTCCTTGTGTCAATGCGATGCAACTATCCTTCTGGTCTCAACCAGAGAACAGCACACCCTCACCAAAACAACACAGCACCCCCACCCCAATCAATAAAGCAAGCCCTGCCACCACCTCCCCGTTCACAAAACTGATAAGTCAGTTCCAGAGACTTGTAGAATATATGCCAATGCATGTTGAAGCTGTTCTGATGGCTCATGGAGGCCAAATGCTTTAATAACACACTTCATTTTGAATTTTCCTTTAATTTGTTCCAGTGTTGCAAAATCTATTTCTTCCTATCTCTTCAGCCTATATATCTTTTATTTAGTCTTTCAGTGTCTTTATATTGGAATATCTAGAGCGTTCTCATGGCATTCTCATTTCAAATAGGTTATAGTTAGTTCTGCAGTAAGTCTTGCTTTGATACCTCCATAACGGCTACAAATTCCCTTCATCCCTCGCTTGATTGGAAAAACACACTCACCAACGACGCTACTATCGAACACGTAAAGGACTCGACACGATCTATGGCATTTAGAAGCTGGTGATGATGAACCCTTTCAGACATGAAGGACCTTTTACTGGGTGCAGTGAAGAATTTCACTCCCACAGCTCACACCTCCTGCTAAAAGCATGTGAAATTGTGTTTAAAATAGAAGCAGAGTAGTTGAAGCGAGCTTAAATAAAGCTGTGACTCTGAGGCTTCCATGACAAATTTGACCTTAAATGTGACCTCCACAGAAAAAGCCAATGATGCTGCTGTGTGTATCCACTGCTCTACTGTTCATTTATTTATTTATTTATTTATTTATATATAGACATATATATATGAACAGTGGAGCAAATATATATATATATATAGACATATATATATGAACAGTGGAGCGGTGGAAATACGCAGCTTAGCAAAGAAGCAGCATCACTGGCTTTTTCTGTCACATTAAAAATACAAGCCTGTCTCTTTGAGGGGTCAAAGAGACTTTTGCACAGTATATATATATATTTAATTTAGCTCTTTCGAATCTCCCTGAAGCACAAAACAATCTGAAGCACCTAACAAATGACTTACATTACAGTTAACTATGTGATTTATTAAAATTACTAAAATTCAACAGTACCATGTGACAGCAGTACTGGTTTAGTGGTATAGTACATATGTGTGGTGTAACTTCAGCATGCTGTGTTCGCATTATTTGCTAAGCGGTAGAAATGGGCCACACAGTCCCATGTGAAAGGCCCCAGAAGATGCAAATTAAAAAATCTGCATGCTCTGCTGGTTTGTAAAGCGTGTTGTTTTATAAATTAGGCTTGAGTGCTTTTTCACTTTCCTTTTATGTGCTAGAATGTACTGAATCGACCGGGGATAAACGAATTAATAAAGACACACAGATTTAGTCACATGGTGCAGGAGCCATTTAATACCTTTGACTGTTATTTTGTTCCCTATTTGGTTCTTCTCCTGAAGGCTTCAGAATTTCTGCTGAAGAGGAAATGATATTTAACTCGGGTTAAAGGGGAAAACCACCAATTTTCTTTTACATTTCTGCATAAACAAATGGTTGAGGCATAAACAAAGTCATTCAGGTTTGGTGTGAAATATTCATGTTCACAGTGATGATGACTGAAACAAGACATCTGAAGAGTTTAATGGATCTAAAAGCTTCCTCACAGAAACTTATTGAATGGCTATGAGTATGCTGCCTGATGCCTGAGACATTTTTACAGACATGATTCCTTATGGTTCCTTGGATCAAGAGAAATAATTATTGTTAACTTTAATTATTGTTCTATTGTTCTGTTGTTTAATTATTGTTCTATTTCCCAAACTGTTGTTGTTCTTCAGTTTTATTATTATTATTATTCCACCTGTTTTTTAGTACTGCTTCTCCTCCAAGGCCGTTTGAGTTATTGGCAAAATTCCACCTCTGATATATGCCTTATCGATCAGATGATTGTTTAAAAATTCAATTTTTGAAGAAGTCACCTCCGTAATGTATGGGAAAAGAGAGGGGAGGGGCAAGTCGCCTTAATAGTGCACAGGAGAGAGAGTGTCTCTGAAAGAGCATTGTTACGTCAGCTCGTTCTGCAGGCTAAATTAGGCACAACCGGTTAGTGAACACTGAGCAAAAATGAGCCTCATAAACAGCCTTTAAGACACTAAAGCACAGGTCAGTAATGAAAAAAGGATGTGTTACTTGTTGTTGTTTTGTAAAAAGGCAGTTTGAGATATTAGCAAAATTCCAACTCTGACATGCATGTTAGACCCCCCTCTAACGCACTTGTAGACAACTTTGCGATCAGATGACCAGTATTGATCATTTAAAGATTGGCATTTTGTGGTTGAGTCACCTCTGTAATGTATGGGGAGAGAGAGAGGAGAGGCGAGTCTCCTTAGGAATCAATAGGAAGAGAGAGTGTCTAAGTGAGCACTGTGACATCACCTCACACTGATGGCAAAAAGCAGCCACGGTGCAAACTAAAGGGACGGCAGGCTCATAAACACCCTTCAAGACACTAAAACATATTTCAGTTATGAAAAGAAAGACGTATCACTGTTTGTGATGGTTTATAAAAAATAATCAGCCCCTGAATGCTTGTTTCAAGCTGCTGAGTAAGTTGAGTTGAGGCCATATCTGTGTGAAAAATGTGATCATATCGAACCTTAAGGACACTAAAGTGTGGTAGTGTGACGACATAAGCTGGCGAGCAGTTTTTGTGCTTAACGTGGTTTATTTTCTCTGAGCTCTGAGCTTTTTTCGTCTCTCTGCTCCACCGCCTCCCCCCCAACAACCCTCCCAGCCAACCCCCCGCGCACCCCGGATACGCACGTGTGAAAATAAGCTTATGCGAGCACTGGAGCTCAATTACACTTCTCATTTTCTAGCAGAAATGCATTCTGGTTTGCAGTTTGGACCATTTAGCTCTGTCTCATTAGATTTTTTTGCAAATTTACATAGAAGGTAAAGCCTACTTTTGCAAGCTAATCGTAGGTTTTTCACCCAACCTTCATGTAATTGGCGTCACCAAATTCACAAGACCTTGAACCTTAATAATTACACAATATGTTTAAAATACTTTAAAATGCACAATATTTTGAAAAATCTGTAACTATGAATGCTTTTGCCAAATAATGTGAAACTTAAGAGCCTTATTAATAAGCAGACAATTCTGGGTCTGCTTATTAATAGTGGCACAAATTTGTACAAATAAATATTGAATAACTGTTTCTCAGCATACGTACATCCGATCAAGCTGAAATTTGGAATGCTACATCTTTGACACAGAATAGTGGGAACATAGGGGTGACTTGATAGCTCAAAATGTATTGCCTCCATATCATCATGTACATATCATCATTGAGGACCTATATTGAGTTGAGATAGATGTAAGCTTATTGATGAATACCATTAAAACATATATCAAGATACTTGAAGGTATTTTGAAGATACATTATATGTGACACTATATTATATTTTTAAGGTTTGCCTAACAGGTTTCAATGGCCAAAAACAAGTCAGCAAAATGCTAAGTAGAGCTTCTGAAGCCACAGGCCTGAAAATGAGAAGGACCACCATGGAGGGCAGAAGCCACTGCCACTGCCAGAACTCTCCCAACAAACAGAGTTCTGGTTGGTTTGTTTGTTTCTTGCTACCTTTATCACTTCACTGTCCTACAATTTAAAGGCACTCCCACACATGTGGTTCCTCAGCATTTAGCACCAGCGGTGTATTACTAGTCAGCTGAAGTCCAGCTGCTCTTCCACTGCCAGAGCCCACCACAACAAACAAGTCTGAGCTCCCAGTTTTAGCATTGCCCTCAACAGAGACTATTAATACCTGGATAAGTATCACTAGACTTACATGATGGATCATCAAACTTGTCGTGCCTTCACACCAACCTCTTATCATACATTTTACACTAAGCATTTCTTGTCATCCAATAATTTAAGGTGATTTTTGTTCTGAAAGAGAAGCTGGTGCAAGCAAGCTATGCAGTTGCAAATGCAAAATATGTGCAAACGGAACAGAGAAAAACAATGCAGATGTAAAAGGCGAATTCTTTCAAATGATATGGGTATGAAAGGCCATTAGGTAATAGAGGCTTAAAGATAAAGAAAGGCTTAAAAAAATATGGCAATGCAGGGACAGAGCAGTGGAGCTGGCGAAAGGTAAAAATAAAAATAGAAATTAGAAGGCAACAGAAACAAAAAAACGGGGCGTGCGAGGTTGGCATGAGAGAGAGTGAGAGAAGAGAGAAGGTGGCGGAGGAACATTTGATGGAAGAGAAGCAAAAAGAAGAAAAAGAGAGAGCGAAGAGTGAGCAGGAGAGTGAAGGCTGTATGCAAATTCAGCAGCAAAGAGGATCAGGTGTTTTCAAAGGTTCAGCAGGATGCTCGTGCTTCGTGAGCTGAGACTCTAATCCTGCATCTCTTCCCACTGTGTCGCGACACACACACACACACATACACACACAAACACACACACACACACACACACACACACACACACACACATACAAACACACACACACACACACAAACACATACACAGTCAGTCCAAATACTCTAGTGGTTACAACTGCACACTCAAATGCTCAAACTGTCTGATAATCCATTTTATACTTTATGTTTTTCTGCCTAAGCTGATCAACTCTCAGCTAAAGACAGAAAAAGAGAAAAGGAGTGACTAATGCAGTACCCAACAAAAAAATACTTGATTTTCAAAATCGTCAGCAGATTACTTTAAACTCCCCAAAAAGACTATATTATCATTTATATTTGGGGAAAGAAAGATATTAATTTAGGAAAACTGAATTTTTCTCTCAGCCTAAAGTTATTCAAAACTGAGCTTTTATAATACTCTGATTATGCATTTTCTGTAGGTTTTGGAACATGATTCATTATCTGGCGAAAACCTGATTGTAGGGTTGTCATTATCAATTATATTAGTAACCAAGTAATGTAGTGATCATTTAGAAAATTACTTAGCAACACTGTACACATGATTTAGAACACTTAATGAAATGAAATATGTTACATTTTACTTCAAATACATGACATTTGTAACTATAAGTGTACGTATAGTTGTGAAACCAAGCTGGTGTGGGTTTCCTCCCTTTCAGCAAGTAATCAGATTTAATGAATGGCCTATTTGACTTTATTGTTTATTTTTGTATTTTTAGATGAGGCAAAATACTGGTTGGCAGACTCACCACAAGAGACAAAAAATAAAGGCGGTGAAGTTATCATTCAAATAAATCCATGTGCAAATGAAATTAGCTATGTGATTTAGAGGTGACCAGGTGTTTGAACTAACTCAGGTTAAACATTCAGTAATACCTGATGTGGGTGATTCTGTCAGTTGTTGACGTAAGTGTTTATTTTTCAACGGGTTCAAAAAGTGAAAGTGAAGGTGAAACGTGAAGCCTGGTGAAGGGTCTACAGCAGGGTAACTGGTGCAGCAGAGATAATGGCATGATATTATTACTGATTTACGCTTTTAAAATGATGCACGAATAATGGTCCGGTTTATATTGTATGCATGTCTATAGGTGCTGAAAAGGTTCATAAGTACAATAACATTTTTACACCATGGACTGCATTGGAAGTTTTACATTTTCTGTTTTGAGTTTTTCCAGAGGAGCTTGACTTTAAAATGCCATAACTTGGTTTCTGATTGAAATATCTTTAAAATTCAAAATGGAACATGTTTGTGAGTGTTCATTTTAATAAAAAATAATATCAACTACAAAAATAATATTACATTTATTAAATCATATAAATATATTTAGTTATATATTAAATTGCACGCTCAGTTAAGTGGCAAAGCTACTTAATGCCATCTCAGTGGAAATCAAATATCATTGTCCAAGATATGGTGACAATAAATAACCTACTTAGGACTATTCTACTAGATCAACTCTGTCTGACCTTTTACCCAAACTGCACTGACCTGCTGTAAGCTGTCATCGTGTCCATGGCAGCACAGCTAGGAGATTCAGTGAAGCGGATTATAATAACCTGCAAATAAACGGCAGGATCATTTAATCAAAAATCAAAAGAGCCGCTATCCAAAGAGAGCCTCCCTGGACGTCTCACATTGTACAAAGCCCCACTCCTTTCTTTCTTTTTTTAGTATAAAGAGCAAATTGATACATGAGATCTGCAATTTAAACCCACACTGCATGTTGGCAGAACAAACAGCTTGATGTGTTCCAAAATTAGCTTGGTGCGTTTGCCAAGGGGCTAACATTTTAAAGCTTACATGATGGAGAACAGGTAAAAGTAGACACAGTGGGACCTATAATGGGAACTACACTCTTGATCTTTTGTAATCCCAGATTAAGTCTACTGTGTATAGTGCCCTGACGATTATAGATGAGTCTGATCTTTGTCCATTAGAGTAAATCCAGACATGGAGCCCTTCCGTCCTTACTATTCCTTAAAGGAATAGGCAGGCAAAAAAAACGAATTCACGCAATTTCCCATTTGTCCCGGATGCAGTCGTTCAGCCCAGTCACCCAAATCTTTTCCATAAATACATCTTCTAAACGTTTCTCAATCTACTCAAGATGGCGGCGTGAAAGCCAAGCTCCTGTAAGTCAGTGGATATAAAACTTCTAGAATCAAAACCAAATATTAAAATATAAATGGTATGTGATATCAAGGGGGGAACTAAACTAAAAAGCAGAAGGGTGCAAGAGAAACCAGGGACAGATATAAATCGTAAAGAGGAATTTGAAAACAACATGTACAGACCTGAAGGTGAAGATGGCAAAGAGGGGGACTTGTATATATAAGTAAGGAGATAAATGATCTCAAACTGGAACTCAAAGCAGATCTGAAAATGTTCAAAGAGGAGTTTAAGACTGACTTGAAGAAGGAATTTAAATGAATACAAACAGAAAATTAATCAGCCACTGGTGGACAATGCACAAGCCCTGCATGAACAAATAGCGAAAATGGAAGAAATGGCAGTGAAAATTGACGAATTGGAAAATGGATTGAGGAGAATGCTGCAGCACACGTGAAAACAGCAGAACACAATAGTTGACAAATTGGATGACTTAAAATCAAGATCCAGGTGGAATAATCTGCGTATAAATGGCGTTCCAGAAGATTTTGAAAGATTTCAAAAGTGGCCCCATGACAGAGTTAT